>JAABKJ010007545.1:240047191-240249609 GCA_011634705.1 Andricus grossulariae | reverse complement strand
ATTCTTACAGGGCGAGGATTAGGCTCTGTTCCAAGAGTAATAAATGGGAACAATTGTCCATCTGTGATCCTTCCAATTATGCAATTATTCAATATTCCCACTTTGATAAATCTCTGATATATAGTATGAAATTCATGTGCGAAATCTTAAAAGCAATAAACATGGTGTACTAGAATAGGAGCAGGATGAATTGCATCGTCTTTATGTGGCAAAGCTGATTCTGTAAAAATAAAGTTTAAACAAGAAATTGCTTATTGCATGTACTGTGAATTTGATGTTATTAGTCATAGATTTCATTTAATTGGAGAGAAAAAATTGATACAATAAAGGAAGAAAATAAAAATCAGTTCGCAAAGATATCAGCAAGTACATCCAAGTGAGTCGTATCCGTTAATAATCTTTGTCTGTTCTCCAACTACGTATTTAACACCTCTTATTTGGTTAGAAAAAATTCTGCTTTTCCTTTTTTAACTGATATTTTCAGTTATTACGTTGCGGTAATCAAAGCCTGAACTAAGGTAACATTGAATAAACAGAAAAACTTCTATTCAAAACTATGATCAATGCATCACAAGCAATTTCAATTGGCTCCAACTTTTAAACATCTAGTTGGATAAATTCCTATTTTTTTGTATGTTTTTACGCTGCGGAAGTGTGCTTCAAAACATATTTATTAATTTTCCTTGAAGAAATTATTATTAATAATTCTTGATCATAATGTAATTTTTATATTGCAGTCGGGGTTACACAAGATTACATAGTAGTGCGCGGAATAATGCGCACAAGATTACAACAATAGCTAAACCCTTCGGTAACATGGACATTACATCATATATGTTATTTACCAATCTGATTAAGCAAAACCGTGAACATGAAGCAGACACCAACTATTACGGTCCTCATTTTCTTGAGATTAAAGAAAACCACTATCAAACAATTTTATTATGAAAGCGTCACAATGAATATTCGTTAAATTGTTTATGTATAATATATGCTCGTGCTTCTTATCTCATTCGTCATTGTACATTATTTGTATTCCATCACACTGCTTGTCTAAAACCAAACCGAGTATACATCAGATTTAACGTATTTTATGTACAATTTGAGAAAAAAACATAATTACGTATCAAACATAAGTAAATTCTAGTATGTCAGTCATTATCAGGAATAATAGGGTAATTGAGAAGGAATGCAAAAATATGAATTACATGCTCAACATAAAATAATAATCCAATGCGAAAATTGTATTAACTTTCACTACAGAATATTGCAAAGTATTTCTGAATATATTGTCACCATTGAATTAATAAGTAAATAATTCTAAGCATAACTTATAATTTCTCTAATTTATCCTTTAGGTCTATGAATCCAAATAATGATTTATGCTAATTTTTCGTTTTATCTTCGTATACCTACTTCGCAATACAGCTATTTGTGGCGATTTGTTTGGTTATTGGTTGAATCTGGTGGGATGTTACTGGTCTAAGGGGTGGTGTTCTTTGTGTTGTAGTTTTCAATTTTGTTGCTGTATCTTTACCCACGTAGTTCTGCTTCTCCCAGTGATTAGCCATTTCTGTGAAATCTTACTGTTTTGTGTATTTTTATAGCAAGAGTTTATAACAAATTTGTAGATCTTTTTTGGTTGAACAACTTTTGTCTTTTAATTTTTTTTCGTCTCTTGTATGATTTTTTAAAATTTAACTTAATTTTTACATCCTATTCGAGTGAAAAAGTTTGCCTATTATTTTTTTTCTTTCCTTGTGTCGTCTTCCAAAACATTGAATTTTTTTCTTTAATGACATTTTTCAAGTATAAAACAAAAACTACGGGTCCTATCAAAACGTGATCACTAACAAATTTGTAGATCTTTCTTGGGTGCACGATTTTTGTATACTCATCTTTTTTTTTTATCTTGAATAGTTTGACCGCAAAATGGAATTTTTAATTTTTCATTATTTTGTGTGCAATCAAAATTTGAATTTTCGATTTTCGGAAAAATTCAAAAAGCTGTTATGATAATCTTGTAGGGCTCTCGAAAAGAAACGTTTTTCTTCATTGAACTTTTTTTTATATCATGCGTTTTTCGGGTCAACATATTAATTTTCGTTTGTTTTTTGGGATTTTGAAATTGCTATAACACTGATAATTTTCATTTTATTGAAAAATTGCACTCTGATAAATTGTTTGTATTTTAGAGTACTACTAATAATTGCACATAGAATTTTCAAATTTTGAAAAAAGTGGTCTTGAAAATTTTCAAAATGTGCTCATTTTTTGAATTTTGATCCAAAATAGCTTGTCAACTAACACGTTTTTTTCTTTTTATGCCTTCAAAAAGTGCGAAAGCACAATATAATCTGATAAATCTGTCGAAAGTTATCGTGCCTACACAATACTACAGACTACAGACAGACAGACAGACATACAGACAGACGGACGGACGGACAGACAGACAGACACGTTCGTAAGAACCGTTTTTTCTGACTCAGGGGGCCTCAAAACGTCGACATTAGATTGAATCCGCGACAGTCATTTTTCACATAAAACCAATACCTTCTCATTGAGATGAGAATGTAATTAAATGAAAAATTGCAATTTGATTGAATAAATAATAAATAATAAAAGTATCTCGTCTTAGCCTAGTACATCTCCCGTTTTGCCCCAGGCCCGAAGCGAGACTGGACAAGAGCAATCCTTTTAAATATATATTTTTGAGACGTTATTAATTGTTTTTACCTAAATTTTAAAATATACTTTTTTGACATATTTCGATATAAGTCGACTTCAGGAGTTCAAAAATACAATATTTTCGAAAATGTCCATGGGTGTCTGTGTGTGTGAATAACTTTTTTCCGTTTACCATATCTCGGACAGTACAAAAACTATGATCAGCAAATTTGTACAAATTGTAGATCCGATTGAAATCCAGGTTTGATATGCTTTTGAGCTTGATCAACCATTTGGAAAAGTTTTTATTTTATTTTCAAGATTTGAAAAAAAATTTACCTTGTTTACATGAGGAAAACTTTTTTTGATTTTCAAAATACAACAATACTATATCCAGTGTATTTGTTCGCGTCTTGGAGACGCATCGACTAACCTATTGTTGAAATTTTTATGAGCTACCAGTCCTCATTTATGAAGTTAAAAAAAATGATTTATTCTGTTAATACAAGAAAGACTTGGTCTCTTTTTAGAAATACTGCAGTGCTGTATCTGAAATGTTTTTTCGCGTCTTCAAAACACGTTGAATGATTTATTGACGTACCTTTCATGACCTCTCACGATCTAGCAATGCCGATTTATAAATTCGAAAAATATATTGTTTATCCTCTTGATACGAGGAAATCTTTTGTAATATTGGGAATATGCATATGATATATTTGTTCGCGTCTTCGGGACGTATCGATTGCCCAATTGAAGAGCCTTCCGTGACCTACAATAACCTATAACCAATATCGTTTTCAAATTTTTAAACAAATTTATTTACCTGTTATTTTTATGTTAGGAATATAACGGTACTGCATTTTGTGTAATTGTTCGCGTCTTCGAGATGCGTGGATTGATCTATTGACCAACTTTCGATGACCATTTTTTGTTAAATAATAGCGACTTGGAAAGTTAAAAAAAGTTAAATTGTTCATTGTAACAGAACATATCGAATGGCATTTTTATGGGTTTTCTGATTTTATGAAAATAAGATTTTCGGTAAGACAGAAGCATAAGCTTGGAAAATTTTGAAAGTATCCGTTTTTTTTCCAATTGTTATCGATATTTTCTGTAGATGAAATTAATCATTTAGATTTGTAGAGTATTATACATAATACTGAAAGATTTGAAATATCTTATCAATTCACACAGAGTTCTGCGTTATGAATGAATGGTGTAAAATCCCGCTGACCGGACATTCTCTCTGTTGAACATTTGGCAAGGTCGGTAAGAGGTAGATGGTAGATTTCCGGATGGCATTTCGGAGGACGGTAATTCGGTGTGTCACGTAGTGGTGGTTTCTCGAGTTTATAGCTGCTAACGTAAATTTCCGACTTTCCAGACGCTCGCGAAAACATCCGGAAGGTTCGTGGTTTAACCCCCTTTTGACAAGGGAAGCGCGGAACTAGATTATAGAGATGGAAAATTGATCTATGACTTCAACTTAATTCTGGCCTCTAAAAAACTATTATTTGATCAAAAATAAATGAAAATTATTTTTGAGTTTGTTGAATAGAGTCAAATACATTCCCGAGATGCTTAAACCACCCTGAAACGTAAAAAATCGTATTTTCTCATATGATACGCTAAATGAATTTTTTAAGAGTTTAAAAAGTATAAAAGGCCCCTTAAAAATGGAGTTGAAAATTGTGAGAAAGATTTACAAACTACCAGAGGAATTATAAATAAATACAAATAATATAGAACTAGATAACCAACAAAATGGGGATCTTTCAGGGGTGCGAAAAAGCATTCTGTAGAATCAAACTCACTATTTAAAGATGAAACAAAAGTCCACTCTCAAGCTAAAGTGTTGCTCAATCGAATCCAAAAAAGGTTGGATAAACAAATTATTCAGGTTAAAAAAATGGATGTGGAAGTTGACAATCTCAAAGTGGCAGTAACCTAAAATTCGAGTAAGCACGGCTGTGGATTGCAATAAAAAATTGAATTCTGGTACAAAACAAAAAAAGTAAAAACATGATTTTGAGATATTGAGTATTTTAATAAGGGCAAACAAAGTTTAATGTAAGAAGTTAGCCAGTTTCAAGTAAATCAACTAAGAATTTTAAAATTAAATTGTATGGGTTTTCAAAATTGGCTTTGGATGGCGATTCAAAAACCAAATTTTCTATTATTTGCGAAAATGAAAACCAGCTTCCGAGATCTCATTGAATGATAATACTGGTAATTTTAAGAAATATTAGCGCTAAAAGGTTCAAAAAAAAAAGGTTCTCCAAAATTCTCTTCAGCTTTAACTCAAATTTTATCAAACATTTTTTTAGAATTTTGAAAAAAATTTATTGTATCAAAAAACAAGATTTCAAAAAAGTCCTTTTACAACAATATGTATTTCATTTTTTAAGATTTTCTTATGCAATAAACCCATTTTCGATAAAACTGTTGGTTATCTAGTTCTATACTGCCACTATTCAATTCTATTTCAAATGCATGAAAGATCTGCTCTAAAAACTGTAAGCAATTTGAAAATGTATTTTTTTTTGTTCTTGAAAAAGATACTTTTTATTTTTAAGGGATATTTGATGATTTTCAAGAAAAAATGGATTGTTTATTGCAACATTCAAGAAAATACAAATTATTTTTACGTTGAGCGGTGGTTTTTGTGGGTTTATGTTCCTTGAAGGTGGGTTTGCTACCTATATAATAACATTTTAAAAATGTATATATTTTCCAACATTTTTTCATATTTAATTTTTTCGAATTTTATTAATTTATTTAATAAAGTTTATAATTACATCTAAGAGAAGTTTCCTAAAAAACAGCGACTCTTCCATTTAAAACGGTGGTTTTTTGGGAGTCTCACCTGAAATAAAAAAAACTTTTTTCCCTCGAGCAAACCTATTCAATAAAAATTTTAAATATTTCCCTATTTATTACTACAGTATATTCCACCTAAACTCAAAATTTCATTGTTTGTTAACATGTCTTTCTCAGGAAAAAGTTGTTTTTCCAGAATATTTGTTTTATTGTGTACTTACCAATTTTTACGATGGGGGGTAGAGCTACGACGGTGAAGGTTGATTGAATTAGTTGAAGAATAGAAACGGTGGCTATAAGACAGCCCAGATCCCCCTTCATAGCTCATCGCGAAAAACTACCTTTCAAATGATTTCTCTGGAGGATGTATCAATCTAAAATGCAGAAAATATAATTTTTTTAATAAATTATTTTTCCAATGAGTTTTTAGATAAAATTATTGAAACAAGGTTCATTGCTTATCGAACTCAAATTTTGTATCGCAAATATCCATACAAATGGCATTCCATACAAAAATATGCCAATAAGCTTTTCAAGAAGTTTCAATTGTAAGAAAAAGCAATCCCAAAAATATTTTTACAATATGATTGAAAATTAATTTCAAAGTCGGATTTTCTTAGATTTTCGCATTAAACTTAGGGGCCGCCTCTCAATACCCCTGGTTGAAGACCGTAATTTTTACCTGCCCTCGTTCATTTTCCACTAAAAAATGACTTTTGCACCAACAAAGATAAATTTTCAAATAAATGATTTCAAACCAAAGAAGATAACAATTCTACAAAAAAATATACATTTTTATCCAAAAAGACGAATGTTTAACAAAACAACAGAATATTGGACTACGAAAGATGACTTTTCAACAAAAAAATAGGTGAATTTTGGACAAACGAAATAACTTTTCAATCAAAAATGGAATAGTTACACTTTATGACTAAAAAAATACTTTTTACCAAAAATAAAAATTAATTTTTAACCAGTTTAATTGAACAAAAAAAGACGAATTTTTAACAAAATAGTTGAATCCTCGACCAAATAGACGATTTTTCAATAAAATACATGAATCTTGTACCAAATAGTAGAATTTTAAACTTTTGAAGGATAAATTTTCAATAAAAAGTGGAATCAGTGAATTTTCAGATTAATAAATTCATTTTTGACCGAAACGAAAACGAATTTTCGACAAAATATTCAAATTTTCAAGCAAACACGTGAATCTTAGAAAAATGCATTTTTAACAAACTAGGTCAATTTTCAAGCAATTAGCTGAATTGAATTTTCAACAAAAGAAAGATATGAATGTTTTACCGAGTAGTTTAATATTCAACTACAATAAAAAGACACATTTTTGACAAAATAGTTAAATTTTCAACTGAAGAGATGAATTTTGAACTAAAATTATGAAACTTAGCAAGAAAAATGAATTTTCAACAAAAGAGTTTAACATTCAACAAAAATAGTTGAATTTTCGACCAAAAATATGACTTTTTGAACAAAAAGATATTTTTTTTCCAAAAAGACGATTTTTAAAGAAAGACCTCAATCTTATATCAAATAGTTGAATTTTTAACTAAAAAAGATAAATTTTCAACCAAATAGTTAAATTTTTAACCGAGAAAACTAATGTTCACAAAAAAATGGAATAGTTAAATGTTCAGTTAAAAAAAAATCAATTTTCAACAAAATAGTTAAATGTTCATCCAAAGATATGAATCTCCCGCAGAAAAATTAATTTTTGACAAGGTAGTTCAATTTTCGAACTGATTACCATTAGAAAATTTTCCATTAGACATTTTTTATCTCTTTTTCAGCTCGTTCAGGGCCAACGTGACGGAAAATTCCGTATTCCTAGTCCTAGAACTATACTTGACCTGTTAGTTTCACGAATAATTTCGCAATACTGGTTAGTGCCTTCAATTTTCAACCCATAATAAAGATGATTTTTTAACAAAAAAGTTGCATTTTGAAGAAAATAATTCAATTTTGAACCAAATTAGGAGAATTTTGACCGAAGCGAGATAAAGTCCAAACCAAAGAAGTAATAGTACACTAACCAAAAAAAAAAACTTTGAAACAAAAATAGTTGGATTTTCTTATTGTGTTCTATTAATTTAGTTCGCATTTAAGCAAACAACGAGAAAAAGGCAAAGTTTCTTTAAAACAAGAGAAAAAAGAAGAATTATTTCAAAAAGAGGAAGCAAGGGAATAGGGGAAAGAGCGTATTGTGTAAAATATGAAACTGATTTTCAAAATAATTAAGTTATTTTTCAACTGTACCAGTTAATGTATGAAAGTTATCTGAGTTCGTAACGTTACTTTTCCTGCCCCTCCCCCATTCTGTTACCAACCGTAGTTTTTGACGCGACCCCCTTGCCCCCCTCCCCCTTAAATTGGCAACATAGTTTATAGATTGTCTCTTGCATATGCTGTTATATATCGTTCTTTTTAAGAAATAAATTGAAATAACAATTATTTCGTGAATTTATTCATGTATAGGAAACATGAAACCAACAGTGCAAGATCTATCATGAATACCCCCGAACTCTGCTCTTCGCTGGAAGTGCAATTTGCTGACCCATATTCGAGGTTGCCATGAATTCTCAGAATCTGCTCAGAAATACAGGTAGGTAGCAATGTATCATCCTGATTCAGTTTATCCAATTAACACATGCAAATCCACATCCTACAATCAAAATTGTTAATATTTTGGTTGACTATAACTTTGAATTAATGTAAAATTGAGAGGGAGTTACCAATTTGTTTTGATTACATTTTACGGTCATGGTAAAACGAGGAGTTAATTACTCGAATTTTTGGTGTATACTAGATTGCAAGATTGCATGACATTGCAAAATATTGCATGAGATAGCAAACGATTCCATCGATTAGAGGAAATTAATTATAGAAAATCATTATGAAGAAAAGAGTGATAGGGTAAACAGCATTAGAATAAATAATACAAAAATATTGAAGAAATTAATGTGAAACGTGGAGAAACTACAAAGCAACGATTTATTGTAGACTATTCATATTCTCATATGAAAGTACACAAAAATAGCGATTCTGTCCAAATAATCTTCACACAGCAAATCTCTCTGTACTTCCTTGATATCTTAAAAATCTCTCAAAGCTTAATTGAGATCCATATGAAAACCTTTTGCAATCTCATAAATTCCCTTGATACATTTGAAAACATTTTTAAGTCTTTGGATAACATGAAAATTCAGCCAAAAAAGTGTAAATTATTTGAAAGCCCTTGAATATAATTTAAAATAAACTTATTCATTAAAGTTCTCTGAAAAACCGTTTCGATACCTAGAAATCTTTAAAATCTTTTGAAATCTTCGGAGATTTAATAAAATCTTTGAATCTTTGTGAAATTCCTTGAAATACCTTAAAATCTCTTGAAATTTCATTAAATTTTATTTATTTTCCAAAGTTCACTAGAAATCCCGTGAAATCTTCGGAAATCCTGCAAAAATCTTTCATATCCCTTGACATCCTTGTAGAATGTAAAAATTCTCTAATACCCTTTGAAATGTTTAGAAATTCCTTGAAATCCGTGGAAATATTTTCAATCCCTTGAATACCAATCAAATATTTTTAAATTAGTACAAATATTTAGAAATCCATTACAATTTTTTAAAAGTTTTAAAATCCATGAAAGTCCCTAGAGAATTGTTTAAATCCTTTGAAATCCCATTAAACCTCCTGACATGTTTGGAAATCTTTAAAATTCAGTGAAATTTTTATGAAATCTGAAGAAATTTCTTAAAATCTATGGAAGTTATCTGAAATTCAAATGAAATTAAACCTATTCATTAAAGGTCTCTAGAAAAAATGCTTCAATCCCTATAAATCTTTCATATCCTTTAATCCTAATAAATTCCTTGAAAAACTTCAAAATCCTTTCAAATCTTTGAAATAGCTAGGAATCCTTTCAAATTCAATTTAATTTATTTTACAAAGTTCACCAGACATTTTTTGAAATCTTTGGAAATCCTACAAAATTGTTTGAAATCTTTAAAAATCCTTTGGAACTCCTAAAAATCCATACAAATGATTGAAAATATTTTAAATTCTCCAAACTTCCTCGAAATGTTTCAAAATTCTTTGAAAATCGTGGAAATATTCTTAAATCTCTTGAAAACCGATGAATATGTCTAGAATCAGTTGAAATATTTGAAAAGCGTGTAATCCGTGAAAGTCCCTCAAAATTGGTCAAAATTTGTCGAAATCTTACGTTAAATAAATAAATAAACCGTTCGCTTGTACTCTCTCTATTTTTCGCATCAACTCTTTCAATATTTCAACATTATTTATTTCTATATTGATTTTCTTATAATGATTCTCTACAGTGCTTTTTCTAGAATCACGAAAAAATTATAACAAAATTCATTATAGGAAAATCATTATAGATCTGTACTGAACTTTCTATAATATTTTTCCAAAGGGGATATCGTAAAATAACAAGGTATTGTAAAAGATTGCGTGAGATTTTCAAAAGATAGCATAGGATTACATGAGATCGCATAAGGTTGCAGAGAGTGTGTACATCAAATTTCACATTTTTCAGCGGACTGGAGGAATATGATTATTTATCCTTGGTTCACAAAAAAGTCATATCCCATTCAAATCTCGTTTTACAATTTTTACAACTCTCACAATATTCAAATTAAAATTAGTTTATTTTGTACTCAAGTGTTCAATATGCTCCAAAAGTCTGATAAAATCAAAACTAATAGGTTCAATAATTTGATAATATTGAATAACCAAATGATACTATACGATATGATACTATTAACATTTTTCTTCTTCCTCTGGTGCCTTTAAAATACAAGATTTGTCTAATTATCAAGGAATCATCTCGAATAGATTTATCATGTTTTGTTCGCTTACTCCCCACATAGAACCTATTAAAGTATAAATATTGTGTAAGTTTGGGGGATATCACTTAAAAATTGAAAAAATGCACTATAATCGAATTTTCAGACAACAAAAAAAAAGCTTTACAAAAAGTCGTCTGCAAGCTATAATTTTATTTCAGTGATTAAAATACTTTAACAATGATATCTCATTTTATGATTTTTCTTAGTAATCAGGATGAAATAAATTTACAATCGCATTCGTTGAGAGAAAAAAATCAAAAAGATGATTTTTGAAAGGCAGACTAAGCTACACTTCACATACTTTTACTAAATGAACTCAAGCCTTTTATAGAAATATTTTATCATGGTGTGTAAAAATATTTCTGATAATTCTGATTTACGTTTATTTATAATGAAATTTTTGTATTTTTTAGTAATTTTTTAACGATTTATGACATTGAGCAATGCAGAAGAACCTATACTCTGCAGTCAAAACCATTTTGCCATTTTTTCATAATAATTACCCATGAATACACCACAGAGTTAGGTTTGCATTTGTATAAAAGATTAACATTTTTCAAAATATGCGAACAAATACCTATTCCGGACTAAATCACAATGATTTTTTTGCAGATTCTTCGGAAAAATTGTTGATAATAAATTAAAAGTGAAAGAAATCCGCTAACCTCAAAAACGAAAAAAAATGCTTCAGAAAAAGTTAACTGTAGATTACAATTTTATTCGAATGTTGTCAGAGAAATTTATCAAAGTATGTGAATTTGTGATAATTACTTGAGAAATGAATGAAACCCCAACCAAAACACGTATGAAAAAACTTTGCCAAGTACCTACATGAATTTTATTATTTGATTTATGTTAAATGTAATCTAAGTTGTGAAATCACAAAATACAGCTAAGTAAGAATAGTAAAGATTATAAGAATAAAAGTATATTTTAATCAATTATATGTTGTTAAGTTTCGACGTATACGTGATCTATCGCAATTCTAAAAAAGCAGTTTTTAAAGCAAAAAAAATAACAATTTCAAAATTGGAATTTTTCTTCTACACCGAATTAAATATTTTCTAAAACTTTCCTTTTTGATCCTAGGAAGTTGGAAATCTTCTAGAAGTAGGAGTTGAAACTACGTAAATCTATAAAAACACTTTAAGAATGAGAAAAATTAATTTTCAGACTGGAATATTCTTTTTTTTTTTAATTGAAAAATTAACTACTCCTGTTGAAGATTCATCATTTTAGTTGAAAGTGGATCTTTGTGATTGAATATTCAACTATTTTTGGCTAATGAATTGATATTTTTTGGTTGACATTTTAATTACATTGCTGAGAATTCTACAATTATTTCAGAAAGACATTATTTTTGACCGAAACAGAAACTGTTTTGTTGAAAATTCGTCTCTTTAGGTTGAAAATTAACTTTTTTAGTTGAAAATTCAACTTCTTGGTTAAAATTGGAAATTTTATAAGGTTGAAAATGTATCTTTTTTAGTGGAAAGTTGAACTATTGGGTTGAAAATATATCTTTTTAGCTTGAAATACAACTGTTTCGTTCCAAATTCAACACTTAGTTAAAATTTGAACTCCTTTGTTAAAAATTCATTTTTTGGTAAAAAATTTAACTGTTATGTAGAAAATTTGTTTCTTTTTGGACAAAAATGAATTTTCGAAGCCCAGTTTTTCAGTGTAATATTGAACTGTGTATATGGTTCAAAATTCATGTATTTTGTTGGAAATTCGTCCTTTTGTTAGAAAATTAATCTTTTTGTTTGAAAATTCAAAAAGTGTTTGTTTGAAAGTGAAATGATATATTTGAAAATGCATTGCTTCTGGTTGAAGATTTATAATTCTATATTTAAATTCATTTCTTTGGTTAAAAATTCATTAATTTAACTATTTTGTTGAAAATTCGTTTTTTTTTGTAGAAAAATAATTTTTGTACAGAAAATTCAACTATTACATTTGCAGATTTATCATTTCAGTTCATAATTCATATATTTTGATAGGAATTTAATCTATTTGGTTAAAACTCCAATTATTTTTGACTCAAAGTTTATTTATTCTATTTAAAAGGTCTACTATTATATTGTTGGTAGAGAATTCATATTTTTAATTAGAAAATTCCTCTTATTGGTTCAACATTGAACTTTTTCTTTTAAATTGTTTTTTTTTAAATAAATGTTTTTCATTGAAAATTCAACGAATTGGGTAGAAAGTTGAACTACTTCGTTAAAAATATATATTTTTGGTAGATGATTCATAAATTTAGCTGAAAACTCATCTCTTTGGTTGAAAATGTAACTTTTTATTAAATTCTTTTTTTTTTGTTGTTGTTAAGAAATAATTTTCTTTCATGAAAACTTAACTATTTTCGTTAAAGATTCATGGATTTTGTTGAAAGTTCAACGCTTTTTAAAACATTCTCTGTTAGATCTAGGAAGTTGTAAATCTTCTGCAAGCGGGAGTCTGAAATAGGTACTTAGAAGAAAAAAATTAATTTCTAGAGCTACGGAAATTTATAGTCCAATATAGAAAAATATTCGAATTTTCATCCATACTGAAGTTCAGAATTTACTAAAACATTCATTGTTTTAGAAATATTATGTCCAGCGCCGGTTCTACGCACGGGCGAACCGAGCATTTGCCTGGGGCGCCAGGTTCGAGGGGGCGGCATTTCTAAGCACTTTTAAGTTGCGCCCAGGGCTGTGAAATCTCTAGAACTGGTTGTAATTATGTCCGTCATGACTAAACTACTATTCTCAATGAAAAGTATGAAAATTGCGACTCGACAGATATGAATGAAGTTGAGTGATAATTAATTTTGGATCCACAAAAGTGGATCATTTTGATCTGACGTTGATGATCAGAATAATATCTAACGGTTTGATATCCCGCAGTTTACTGTGGTATCAGTGCCAAATATTCTCAATCATTATTAAAACAAATTCCTCTTATTTTACAGTGTCTCAGCTTTCACACAAATTATTTTGACTTTTACCTATTGGGACTAAAAGATGAGACTATCCGAAAATTGCAGTAATTTATAAATTATACTTATCTAAATATCAAATAATCATTAAAGATTTAAAAATACGATGAAGATTCATTAAGAGTCTATAATGGTTGAAGTATTCACGCGAAGAGGTGAAATTTCAAAGGATCTCGACCGTCAAGAATACTTGGCAAGAACTTATTACTTAGTACACTTTACCAGGCTCATCATTACCGTACTCTTGAAAATGATCCCAATGCCATTTTTAATTTCGATCAAAATTAAAAAAGTTATATACTTTTCAAACTTTTGAAAATTTTCAAAAGATGAAAAAAATTTTTTTTTATAGATTAAAAAAATTTCATACAAAAATTTTAACAGATATTCAATATATTTCGAAACTAACTTAATTAAATTTCTCGATTATTCTAACATTTTTTAATTTTGATGAAAATTAAAAATGTTATATGCCTTTCAACATTTTGAAGATTTTCCGAAAATAGAAACAATAATACTTTGATAGATTAAGAAATATCAATCCAAATTTTGATAAGATAAAGAATATATTTCAAAACTATTGCCATTAAATTTTTTCATTAGACCACAATTCAAAATGTTAGATTATTTGCAAAAATATGTAATTTTTGTTTCAAGAGATACGTAAGACCAGATTCGTAAGAACAGAGTCAAAGTCTATGTGATGTTCAATTTTGTCTACATCGCTTTACTTTTGAAAGAGATCCGCCTCTATAACTTAATTATCGAGCGCGAAGCGCGAGTGTCGCAATGAGAATGTAATCGACAAAGCCGCAGGTGCATTGAGAATCTTCTAAAAAAAAAAAATTATAAAGCAATTTCAGTTCCAACTTATATCTGTAATTCCTCAGGGGCTTAAATCACAGCTTTCGATTCAAGCAACAATATTTATGATAAATAATGTTCATAAGGCCTATTCCGCTTCTTTTCGTGTTGAAAATGTTTTTTTATTAAAAATTTGCCGACATGTTTCAACCTGTATTTCAGGTCTTTTTCAAGGCTTATTCTAGAAGGAAAAATACATGTATTAAATGAAAATAAACTGGAGAGTATTCAATCCATATATAATATACATAAATTGTCACTGTTTACCTATTATAAAGAAAGAAAAGAAAAACCACTGAAGACTATGTAGCATATTATTATCAATCGATCTTTCGTGTTCTCTATTTCTTAGATATAATGGTCTACTAGTTTGGTCAATATAGTTTTTATTTAAATTAATTTTTACAAGTATGTCTGTATACACAATTGCATTTTTCTCCTTTTTATATGGTAAAACTGGTAATTTTTTCTTTTCTAAGTTTAAGTTTGAATTGTTATCAAGCTGTATATTTTGATTGATCTTTTTGATTTTCTCATAACGTTCAGCGATTTTAATTTTTAACAATTCTAGTGGGTAGCTCGGAAAAATCTCCACGAAGCTCGTTATCCAGTTCAGCCAGATCTTTGGGCTTGAGAGAAACCTGAATGTTGATGTTGCTCCGGGTCGTGAAGCATCGCTCTGCCTCTATTGGATGCCTGCTTGCGAATTGTCTCAGTGTCGGCTCTCTTTCTCTGTTGCCGGCTTGTTCTGGCTGCTATTGAGTAGACGCTCCGCTTATATAACCCCTTTTCCGGAATTTCTCGGCCCGTATGTATGCAGTCGCGCCATGTAACATTTTCGTTCAGGGGCCATACTTTTATCATATCACTCCAGCATGTCGTCCCTGGGTCGATCCGTCCACTTAAAAGTATTGAGATTCTGCCAGTCAATCGCATTGACTCCGTTTTGTTTGGCTGCCCCACCTCTGGGATAGTCGGCATTGTTGTCCGACCCTTTGTCGGGAGCCGTGCGCGTTCGATTGTTTTGAACCGCACTTACTACAACTATGTTTGATGTTATCATTGTTGTTCTTACGAGCAACTAGGGAAAAGGGTTCGTCTATTCTCGTAGAGGCCGCATGCAAGGATAATGCTGCGTACTCGGAGAGGTCGCCCGGTATCCTAGAGTCACCGCTTAAGAGCCCTCACCCAGGTGCTGTTCAGCTTTCGGCACGTTTTTCGCGCTTCCGCTTTGGGGTTATTCCTTCGGGACCATCCCAAATTTGAAAAAAATTGCTCAGTATAATCTTTAAATATGAATTGTTAAAAAATTCATTGATTGAAACAGTAGTTAGACATCGCACTGATTGATCAGTAATTCTACTCTTATTCGCTAATCTATTCAGTAACACCAGAGTGAAACATGTGCGAGACATCACCTCTATGTTTTGAAGTAGTGTTGTTATTCTCTTACTTGAGTAGCAAAAATAATTTCTTGATCAAATAAATTTTTTAATTTTCAGGCTATAGGTGTACTGTAGTAACTGCGGGTAAATATATTATAACACTTGTATAAAAAGAACTTACTTAACGTCAGGGACGGCAGAACAGAAATTCTCGGGTCCAGTGAACGCTATGTTGAGGGGAGGGAGGGTAAAAACAAAGTTTTAAAAGAATTTTATAATTTGTTCTTCGAAAGTTTATTCAATCTCAAATATCTTCTGATAATATATTTATATTTTTATATATAAACTTCAATGTTTATATTTATTAAGGCCGATATTTCATTTTCTTATTTTGCAGCGAATGTATTAGTTCGTTTTTAATTTTTTTGGATAAACTCATTCATCAGTGCCTCCAAACTGAAATTTGGTGGGACTGACATTATAACTAGACTTTCCTCCGTATGACGACTAGCTACCTAATTTGGACATGATTTCTACTCACAAAGTACATTTCTCGCGTCAAGTATTACGAGAAACTATGTGCGCAAGAAATCTAGATATTTTATGTGTACCTGAAATAAAGAAAAGGGATGCGACATTGAAGACACACAAAATGTGAAGTTAAAAGGCGGACTTGAAATATGGTCATGAGTAGATAGTGAATCACATGATAATCAAGGAGTCGGTTAGATTATGAATGAAAGATCAATGCAGCATCTCAAGGTTCAAGGATTTGTATCTTCCAGGTTGTTTAGGGTTAGAATAAAAGTAAGAATCAGAAGATTATTCATCATAGCGTCCTACGCCCTAGTTTATGGTGAAGGGGGTGAAGGAAAAGACGCCTCCTGGGACACTTTAAGCGATACTATAGGTAGTTGCAATCATAATGAAAGAACCATTCTACTAGGAGATATGAATGGATGGTTTTGTGTCCAACGTTAAGGCACAGAGAGGGTGATGAGTAATTCAAGGGGTCCAAAAACAAATGGTATAGAAGACAGATTAGTTAGCTTATGCTTAGAAAAGGGCTTGTTGATTACTAATACTTGGTTTGGGCATAAAATTATCCACATGTACACCTGGTGCAGAGGAGATAGCCACAATATAATTGACTTTGTTGTTGCGGATGAAAGACTAAGAGAGCTAGTAAAAGATACCAGGGTTATGAGAGGTTCTGAATGCAATACTGATCATAAACTTTTCGCCCGTCGGCGTACTGATACATTTTAAGAGATAATTAAACTTTCCTTTCACGCGACGTTTTAGTTGATTTTTTTCTAAAGCCTTATCATACATTAAGAATAATTATCGCAACAAACGTATCTCTTAGTTAAGTTAATATTAAATATGTATTCCTCTTATGTTCTTATAATAATAAAACAAACTGGTCCGATTTGAATGCGTTGCAGAGAACGCGGGATTTTCACATCAAACTTCGCTCGTGCCACGATTTCGGCCAATCAGAGCATGCTACCGGTACCAGGCCCTGATTGGCTTCGCTTACGCCAGGCTGGTAGCCAACCAGCATCTACCCCACTTTAGCGGACCCCGCTACTACGGATGGCAGGCGGATTGACTCGCGCGTGTTAGCACAGCGGCCAACCGCAAGTCATCCCCCGCCAGGTTCTACCCGACTAGTGCGCTCTGCCCAGTCGGTCGGGCATAAATATCGGTGCTCGCGCATCACAGGAGGATTTGCCAGCCGGCAGCCTTAGAAGACGCTTCGACGCTCAATGAGTAATTCAGTAATTAACAAACATTCGCCAACTGGAGAATAGTCGCCAACATCTCTACGTAGAATAGCAATCCACCTGGGACGTGCAATGTCCATGGTGTACAGCAGTACGGCTGTCTCGCTTAACATGAAAACTTACTGCAGCAACCTTCGACCAGCAGCTCTGTTTCCCCTATTCCTTTGTTTTTGCCAAATTTGTAGGTGCCCCATGCCTGCCCCCTTTCTGATTACGATTGCCATTGAAGGATAACTGGCTTTCGCCGCAACTCCGTGGACTACAACCTTCTAGTCTCAAAAATGAACTTAGGTCAAGGATGGAGAAGAAATAGAACCTAAAAGACGAAAAAAAGGGAAATAAAAATTGAGAGATTACAGCAATCGGAAGTGCGGATAGATTTTCAGAACAGGATATACGAACGCATAGGTAGGACAACATAGGTAGCACTAATATGGAATAACGATATAGAGGACGCATGGACTATGATCCGGGATATCATTGTTAGAACTGCGAACGAAGCGTATGGTCCTGCGGTTGTAGGAAGAATGTCTGGTAATGCGTGGTGGAATGATGAAATTTGCACAACATGTTACGAGAAGAAAACAAGCGTATCTAACAAAGTTTAACAGCACAGGCCGTGGCGATGAAAAGAGAAATATACTTGAGAATGATTACGGAGACAAAAAGAGGAAAATAAAACTACTAGTCAAGGAAAGTAAAGGTAAAATTCAAATACAAGAAGAGACGCAAATGCAAATCGATTTTGAAGGAAGCAAGAAACTGTTTTATAAATAAATTGACGTTGATCAGTATGAAAGGAAGTAAAAGTACAGAGTTATTCAGCATGAGAAATAGCAAGGGTGAAATGCTATATGATACAGACGGTATACTAGACGCTTTGAGAGATTCTTCTAAGAAATTATTCGGAGGTGAAGCTATAGGGCATCACAACTACGACATAGAACTTGATACGTTAGAGAATTCGTTTCAGAGAGTCTGTGCCTCTGAGGTTAGGGATATAATTAAGAACTTAAAGAATGCTAAGGCTGCTGGTATAGACAATATCAAAGCTAAACTGCTTAAATACGGTGGCGACTACATACCTCCCAGGTTCAAAAATACTTATTCATACAGTAATGCAAATAACTGAAGAAAAGATATGGGAAGTTCAAAGTGGATTTATGCCAGGAAAATCATGTGCAGATCAAATATTTACTTCAAGGTATAGCCAATGGTAACGGCAGGGACGGCAGAACTGAAAAAAGTTTGAGTGTTAATAAAAAATTTGTCTGTGCATTTATTGATCTAGAAAAACTGTTTGACAGGGTGGGTGGAAGTAAACTTTGGGAAGTTCTAAAATAGCTCCTACAAACAATAAAAACAATATATGCCGGTAGCAAAGCGAGTGTAAGGGTAAATGAGAAACTGAGTGACTGATTCGATAATGGGAAAGGGTTAGGCAAGGATGCGTTAGGTGTTCATGGCTATATATAATATTCAAGTAAAAGTTAGTGTTCATGAATGGCCCTCTTCGACGAACAAAGTGTGAATCTCGGGAGAGTGTGGTTCTATTCAATAATGTCAGGAAGATAGATGAAGAGATACATAGGCGTATTAATGAGGGTAAGAAAGTTATCGGTGGAGCGGGATCCATCGTCATAGGTAAACATTTATCAGGTAAAGCTAAAATGGCTATACATAATTCTGTACTGACAACTACTTTGCTGTATGGTAGCGAGACCTGGACATACCAAGAAAAGGATAAGAGTAAAATTAACGCGGTTGGCATGCAAAACCTGCGCATGGTATGCGATAAAAGGCCAATGGACAAAGTTAGAAACGTAAGGATCCTCAAAAAATGTGGTATAGATGAAAGACTATTTGACAAGTATGAAAAAAATTTGTTAAGTTGGTTTGGGCATGTTGAGAGATTGAAAAACGAGCGACTGACGAAACAAGTACATATATCAAGGTAAAGTAAATGGCAGTGTACCCAGAGGCAGGCCGAGTGAAGAATGTTTGAGTGAATGACGCCTAAAACGAAAGACCTTAGATACTAATGGGCCGAGTGGAGAGCTTCACATAATGGCTTTGTGAAGCTCTTCGCCTGGGGTGATCGCTAGAGAGATTAATGAGCGACCTGGGTCGGAGCAGTGTTGCGAAGCGAACTTGCTATTTGAATAAACAACTCGGGAATTCTAGATCCATCTAAAAAAATCTATAGCCTTCCCCATTACACCCTTCCTCACCGAGCGAGTCACGTTCACCTCCAAAGGGATATGGCTTAATGGTATATATACTGCGTGTTCCCCAAGAAATGGTAGGGCAAGCCATGCCGGTGGGGTCCATAGTTTAGTGAGGTCGGATTATGATTGAAAATAACATTTACAAAGGAAAAGATTTGCAATTTTGACCCTGCAAATACGAAAGCCATAAATTGGTTATATATTTTTCTTTAAGAGAAATTTGGTATATTTACCAAGACTTACATTTTTTGTCTTAAGACAAGTCTACCTGGTGTCTAACCTGGTGTCTAGCTGGTGACATGGAATCAGACATTATGATCTTGAAGGCATTTTGAAGACATTTAAGACAAAATCAAGACCAAATATTTTTGCCCGGGTTCCTGGAACGTTCCGCGGGCACCTTCTGTACGTTCCAGGCACATTCCCGGGACGTGTAAAATGTTCGCCTTTGGGAACGTTCGAGGAACGTCCCACTGGCACCTGAAGAGAATTTACCATTATTGTTATGTGTAACAAAAAATATCTTGTAAATCGTAATTGATAGGTAGAAATTGATGTCATTTTTTAGTTTTGAGTAACGCATACACTGCTTTATAATATGATATCCATATTATAAACTGACATTGATTCTTACCTATCTCTTACATTTTATGCGTTATTTACTGACAATAATAAAAATGTGGGTGAATCCTCTGAAACACTCCAGTGGACCGTTCCCGGATCGTTCCAAGTAGGCGGACATTTTTCACGTTCCGGGAACGTGCCGTGCTATTAGCGTACAGACTACAGACAGGCTATAGACAGACAGACACCTACGTAAAAATCTTTTTTGTTTCAAGTTGCACGAGGTCTCAAAACGTGGAAAATTGATGAAATCTGACGAAGTCAAATTTTACATCAAACTAACTCATTCGGATGAGAATGTAAAAATTGGCATCAGATAGTTTTAGATAAAATGGTGATTCTTTGCACTATAAACAATAACGAACAAGGTCTCGTTTTTAGTTTCTAATAATCAGAGAGATTTGCAATTACGCTGAATAATTTTCATAGAAATTAAATAATAAACTGGCTTTACTTTAATATTTCTATTACCTATTCTTTGTCTATTATGAAAGTTTGGGGGGGGGGGTGTGAAATGTAATACATTCTTATAACTGTTTCAATTTAAAGGATAGTTAATAGAAACATTGAAAGAAAGCCATTTTATTATTTAATTTTCATGAAAATTATCGAGCTTCATTACAAGTCTCTGCGATTATTACAAGCTGAAAATGAGACTCTGTTTCCTTATTGTTCGCAGTACAAAGAGTTATTATTTTATCTGAAAGTAGCTGATACCAATTTCTTAATGAAACTTCACATTATTTGTGTACAAATTAACATATGATTTAATTAAAAATCGCTAAAGACATAGCACGTCAAAGTACAGGCATTCAAAAATGAGCATTAACTTGTCAAGTATAAACATTCAAATACGATTTTCTCTATCGAAGTTGAAGTAGACCAAAAGAGGAGTTCTTTTATCTCTTGAACCTTTTTTATAAAATTGCTTGCACTAAAGAAAAACAACTTTCCATTCTGACTAAATTTTTTAAATTCTTCATTCGATATTTTCTCAAAATTGATCACTTTTATCAACAACATTAAAAAAAATTCACCCCTTGAAATAGTTCAACTTTTTTGTTAAAACGTTTTCCTATGGAATCAATATTTTAACAAAAATAAACAAAATTTTATTTTTCCTAACTTTCCAACCTAGTTGCTTATTTTTTATAATAGCAATCGACTGAATCAAGAAATAATACAGGAAGTTTCTCTTCATAAATTGGCCTCCTAACCGATGCTAGGTTTGAAGCTTCGAAAACCCTGAAATTGTAAGAGGACTATTGCACTAATTGAAAAAAAATTAAAACGCTGCAACATTTTACGTAATATTCAGTAAAGTAATCCAAAAGACCTAGAACGTCACAGTGGATTACCATGGCTCCTCCTGTCCTATTATAAAAAGGAAATGCATTTCGGATAACTGCATAAGTAGTCCCTAAACCCTATTAGGTGTATTCAGTTAGTCATTGACATCTAATTTAAGTCACAGTAGAATCAGTCAATCAGCTGTCGAGAGCAAGATCAGCTGTCAAGAATCTTGTGCAAGATTCGATAAGTCGATATTGTAAAAAATATTTTATGACTCGATAATTCAAGTAGGCGCAAATGTAAAAAAAGTCCAAATTTCTGGCTAAATTTTAATAAAGAATTAAAAAAGTAGTTAAAAATTGAGAACACTGATAAGTTTGTTTAAGTGGAGTTAGTTATAAATCAGGTGAAGTTCATTTTTATAGTTTCTCTAAACATAGACGAAAGGAAAGAAAGTGTTTTCAAAATTCAAAACAAAATCAAAATTTTAACTTTTCTCGACAACGGTGGGATACGCAAAAATTGACAACATTCTCAGATTTTTTTAAAGGGGGATGGTCCTCGGCCTGCTCGACCTAAACCAGTAAACAAACGTTGAAAATTCAAAAAAATTCCAAATTTTAAATCATCTCGAAAAGCATCATAGATACATGAAAACTGACCAATTCAAAAAATTTTACAGGAGGGGTTTGCTTTTAAACGAATCAAATTCATAGAAAGCTCTTAGGAATTCAAACAAAAAAATAATAATAATAAAAATGTTGTGTTGTTTTGGAAATGGTGAGAGATACGCGAAAACTGACAACATTTTCCGGGTTTTCTTAAGGGAGATTGTCCTCGGCCACCCCGGTCTAAACCAGTGAACAAATTTTCAAAATTAAACAAAAATCGAAATTTTGAATTATCTTGAAAACGGTCAGATCTACGTGAAAACTTAATAAATGCTAAGGTTTTTGCAGAAGGGGCTTCTTTTCGACCAACTCGTACTAACACAATAAAAATATTTTTCAAATAAAAAAATAAAATAAAAATGTTGAGTTATCTTGAAAATCTAGAGAGATACGCGAAAACTGACATTCTTAAGTCGATTTTTGCATTCAACTTGTTCTCAAATCCGCAGTTTTCGGAATTTCTTTTTAAAATTGGAAGGAAATATTCCTGATAGTATTCTTGTTATGACAGATAAATATAAAAAAATTAATCTGCATTTATACCAATATAAAAAATTATTTTCTCAGCTATTGCATAATTCGGTCCACAAAATTTTTGAGCGTGTCGTTTATCAAGGAAAGTTTGCGCAAACGAAAGCTTCCTGTAAAGAAGTTGCTCAAAAAAGTATAGAAAAGTTCTCTGCAAAAGCTTTTTCAAAATAAATTTATAGGTAAAATACTGTGAACGGGAGCATGGGAGACGCATGGGCGCATGGCGAAGATCAGTCACGCGCTTAAAGTTTAGCGTTCAGAGTTTCTTTACCTATCAATTTATTTTTAAAAAGCCTTTGCAGAAAACTGCTCTATATACTTTTTTGGATCACTTCTTTACAGGAAGGTTTTGTTTGCGCAAACTCTTCTAGATAAACGAAACGCTCAAACATTTTGTGAAACGAATTATGCAATAGCTTAGAAAATAATTTTTTATATTGTTATAAAAAAAATATATTAAAATTTTTTATATTTACCTGTCATAACAAGAATACTTTCAGGAATATTGTCTCCGAATTTTATAAAAAAATGACGAAAACTGGATTTGAGCATGATTTGAAGACAAAAATTGAGTGGCCATTGACTGTATTTCACCACATTTCAGTGACCAATCATACAATCATTGGTCTATGCTGATCACTCTATCTGGATGGCCAGGACCCCAACTCAAAATTAAATTTTATCATTTTAATCTATAAATACTAGATTTGCATCTTTTTTGAGATAATTAGGGCCTATCCCTGTGTTGAATCAAATCTGTATTCGGAGTGAAAAATTGACTCATTTCAATAGCTTCTGTGTGAAACCTTTTTTTTTTATTCTAACCCAAGCCTAAAAAAACCTTTTACACTAAAACTATTAAAATGAACCAATTTTTCACACCGAATACAAATTTGATTAAAAACAGGAATGGGCCCTAATTATCTAAAAAAGATGTAATTCTAGTATCTATGGAATAAACTGTGGCGATTGAATGTTGAGGTTAAGTCCTGCTTTCAACGCCCTTAATTTCTAAGTTCAGAAAATCTATTAATTTCTGTTTATAAACCTTTATTGATTGATAAATAAAACAATCTAAGGATCGTTTTAATGTTTTCATTTGATCTTCTCGAGGTTAGAAAATCTATGAAAGAAACTGTATTTACTTTAATAAAATGTACCTTTTATTTTAAAGTTGTATATCAGGAAATAAACTGTGGTTCATCATGTTCATACGCAAATGGATCTTCAATGCTATGGTATCCCAATTACTGGCGTTTTCATCATATACTTCATACTCAGATTTGAATAATCAGAAGATCAAAAACTGTAAGTCATTTATAAATTTAAGTAAATTTTTTTTTTTGTCAATCGTTGTTAACAATGTTGTTTATAATGTAGCTCCATTTTTCAAAATATTACCTATACATCCCTAGTAATAGGGACTCAGTAATAGGTATACGTCCCTGTTATTTCATTTAAAGATAATAGATTAAACATAAAGGCAAAGTTCAATTATCTTATAATTCTTTTTTAGATAATAAGGTAGTGGTTAATAAAAAAACTCTACTTGAATAATCTTTTTACTTGTATATGTTCGTATAGATAAAACTAAAACTCACAATAATAGGGACGCAGTAATACGTACAATTGTTTTCATCAACAGTTATACGTACAAACATACATTTTATCTAAATTTTTAATATTTTTGTTTATTGCTTTATGTGTGGGTATTTATTCTTGCTTTTTATCTAAAAAAAATACGCCCTACTTTAGAGCGAAATAAAAAAATATTTTTATTTCATTATAAGTTATAAGTAATAGTCAAAAGAAGTGAGACTAACGCTTGATACCATAATAATTGGGAGAGTTACCCTAATATTGTGTGACATATTCCGAATTGTAATATTGCGCATTCCTAGACCCAACTTACTTTGAACATTTTTCATTGGTTATAGGAATGGTTTGTTTTTTGATAATTAGGTCAATTGAATTGTTTACTTTGCTAACTATAGAGTTTAATTATTTATTCAGTTACATTATTGATTTTATGATTGCCGGAAATCAAACCAGTGTACCCGGGTATGTTTTTATTATTCCGGGTAGCCGGGTATTACCTGTCATGAACCGCGTACCCGGATCCTTAAATATCCGAGTACCCGCGTGAGGTTCCCATCGCTAAAATTTGTTCATTGTGCGGTCATATGAAATGGAATGAGCCACCTGTATAGTTTTTTAAATAATACCACATTTTTAAGAAAAACGTTGACAACTTTTCGATACTAATCAACGTCATTCGCCTTAGGAGCTAAAAAAAGATAACTTCGTCAAGAAATTTTGTTATCAAATCCAGAAATTACGTGTCGTTTCATTTCCTTTGGAAAAGAACATAAATATCTCGTCGGCCACCGATTAGGGGAGCGGCGGCTAATGTGGCGCGTTCGAGTTTTCTAATATTAATGCATGTTCTGCTTGTGGAGGTATTTTCGTCACATTTATATATGTTTTCAACGTTAAATTATGAAAAAATTGGGATAATTAAATCAATTGCCTGATTTTTATGTCGAAAAGTTAGTTTTGGTTCTTTCGCTTGTATTGTCAGAATAGCTAAAAACAAGTCAAAAAATTACATAAGTTTCGTGTAAACTTATACCATTTTTTGAAAATATACAGTTCCGAGTGGCTTGAATGCTTTAAAGTTTAACATTTTGAGTGAAATTAAAAAACTTTTATGTAAAAAATCTTTATTAAATATTATTTACATGCGACTGATATGGCGCATTCGGGAGTTTTAATATAAAGAATTGTTTAAAAAGTTTCCCCATTGAACATTATTCTAATATATCCTTCATTATGTTATTTTTTATATTTGTGAGTCATTCTGCACTATGAATAAAAAATTGGTTTCTTGACGTTTCAGCAAACATAACCCTCAAATTATTGTGAGACATTCTGCACTGTTAAAAAAACATTTTTTCTTGCAATTTCGGCAGATATAATCCCTCAAATATGTTGATAATATTAAACGTAAATGTATTTATCTTTTTTTTAATAAATTTTACTAATTTTTCTTCATCATTTGTTTTTTATTTAATAATTATGAATTGAAATCGAAACGCGCCACATCACCAAACAAGGTAGGACAATTTGACGAAGATGCACTTTTTGGAAAACACATTAATTAACTGTTTTAATGAACTTCAATTAAACTATCCTTATGCATAGAGCATTAGTAAGATATTAACATAAACAAAATATATTTTATTACTTTATATTTGAATTTTAATTGTGCATTTTCCTTTATGTGCGCCGCATTCGCCGCCGCTCCCCTACGTGATAGGAAATAACTCAGTGGGATTCTCTCGTATTTGGTGGCTAATACAACTTTTTTGCCCGTATTTTAAAAGAAGTTCACCTTTTTAGCAACAGTAGGTACTGTAATGGCTACTTGGAAGACCAGAAATTTAGCGTATCATTAGAAAATAAGTTAATTTTCTACTGCACACTATTTGATTTCGGACTACACACTTTGAAATCCGTATTACACAAAGTGTGCCTGAGACTCCATCAATCACGTGTCCTCGATAATTTTGGGTAGGCCGTACACTGCAACTAAATAAATTTACGACGTGGAAAAATCCCACCGAGATTTACTGTAGGCAGAAGATTCCAAATCTCATAATCCAACAATTACCATAAATATATTTTTATGACGTATTTTTATTCTAAGGAAGTGGGTTTCATTCTGTTTTGGAGTTATGTACACCATTTTTCAAATCCAATTTTCGCGGAAACTATTGAAAATAGTTGAGCTCAATAATGGGAAAACAAATATTTAAGAAAAAAATAATGCGTTTTTTACTATAAAGTACTCTGTCGATCGTTTCGGGGAAAATATATGTTACTACTTGGGTTGCGCGGTCAGTTACAAAAAAAATACTGTAACTCTGATCGAAAAGGATCCATACACAAGAATTGAAAACATTTTATTCGTGTTTTTCTGACCCTACCATTGGATAAAATTCATTATAATTTTTTCTAAAGCTCTGTCAGCTTTGGGTCAATTACTCATACACTAGTAATAAATTACTTTCAAAACATGGATTAAATTCAGCTGGGGGCAGCACAACCATGCTTATACATCTACGGCCTTTTCGACCGTAACAGTTTTAATTAGGTACAGTTTTGAACTGTAAATGTATTAGTTACATTTGATTAACGTAATGATAAACATTTTTTCTTCACTGTGCCCCATTATCTGGATTGTGTTAGGCGGACGATTATTTCCAAATCCTTTACTGACATTCACTGATTGTTCATTGAAAAAGAAAAGGGTCACTGGGGTTTTCAGTTAAATCGACGTTATAGTAACATGGAGCCCCTTCGCAAGGGATTGCTAACTCTTCTCCGAGTCTTTTCAAACTCTACTGATGACCCCCAAGCAATTTTCTCCACGACATGAAACCTTTTCTTTGGTAGGTAATTAGCCTCTTTGGAGAGGACCTATAGTTTAAGGTGGAATCTGAACCACCATAGCCCCTATAGAAGTACATAGAAAAATTTCGATTGGTACTGGCATGAGCCAACGAGACTCTTATTTTATTTCAGATGTTATTTAAATTGAAAACAAATACAGATTGCGCAATTTTTGGAATATTTTTTTTAAATTTGACAAAATGACTTCATGCTTCGCTCATTTTATTGAAAAATTATACAGCTTTATAATTATAAGTATAATTAAATATATAATTTTAATTATTATTATTTTTAATTATTATTATTTTAATTATTATATAATAATACAAATAAATATAATATAATTATAATTATACAGAAAAAAATGTAAAATCTGGCGTAGGGATGTGGCGACCCCATCGCCCGAGAGCTTCGGCTCTTGCAGTCAGCCACGTTGCATTGGGCTAACTCTCCAACGCAACGAATTATGCGGTCACGTCACCAGTATCGCGCAGTGCCACCAACAAAAGGCCTCTCTCGGATGGAGGCCATGGTTCAGTTGGGAGTGGCAATATGACCGAACTGAGGCGACGATCAGGCAATGACCCCGAACAAACGCCAGAACATCGATTCAAGTGTTCGGACCAACTCAGGAGGGACAGCCTTACCCGTTGGCAAAGAAGCTTATCGGCGCGAAGAGGATTCATGCAGAAGTTACATGAACGTTGGGTCAATATGCACCCGGAATATGCTTATAAAACGCCTCAGTATTTAAGAGATCAGGTATCCTTTTTGCGCAAAAACGGATATGAAGCTCTTTATCGGCAAGAATGTCTTCATAACCGAATTGTTTTGAGTACAGCTTACGTCGTTGCAAATGGAAAAGATCCTCTCCTAAAAATGGTCAGAAATCACGAGATGGTTGGCAAAGGAGCGTTTCTTTGCAAAGCCGCGGAGCAGGCAGCTGAGACCCTTGGCCTGAATTTTAACGTCAGAGGTGAGGAAAGTGCATTGCTCCATCTAGATTCTTCACTTCTGAAAGCCGAAGTAAAGAAAGCAAAATTTGAAAATTTTCATCCAGAGCTATTCGACAAGAAAATGCACGGAAATTTTCACGGGAATGTAGAAAAACGGTCCTTGTCGAAGGTGCAAACTTTTGCTTTTCTCAAATCATCGGGGCTTTATTCAGGTACAGAGGGTTTTATTTTCACATGCCAGGACAATGTCATTTTCACATTAGCATACCGTAACCGCATTTTATGTCAAGAAGTTTCCAGCGATAGGTGCAGAGCGTGTCATACACACACTGAGTACCTAGAACACATAGTATCGGGATGTCGCACCCACGCAGGAACAACCTATATCTACAGACATAATGCTGCCCTAAGAGTGCTTTATTACCATCTTTTTCGCTCTTACGGTGCTGGCCGCGACCCTGCCCTACCGAACGCTCCAAGGGAGATAGAGTCAATTATCCAAAACGAGAAGTGCCAAATTTTCATGAACTACAATTTTCGGACAGCTGTCTCCGTTGCCCACTCTTAAAAGGGAGCTGCAACTACTGTACCCAAAATATTTGGTACAATTAATTGTCCTTGTGATATGTTCTCCCGGAGGTGCGAAACTATCACTGTTTCTTAACCTTAAAGCCATACCCGCGTGCCAAAAATATGCCACGGAACTTGCGAGATGGATGCAGAAAGCTGTCATCCTTGGGTCGTTTCGTGTCTTCAAAACACACGAGGGTTTCGCCGCCCTGTCATTGTGATTTCGTCGTGTCCTGTGACCACCCATCTCACTGTTGTGAGACGTGGCCATGAGTGGGATTAACCGCGGTCCTACTGGGAGCTGATGTCTTTTTTTACATGGCAGTTGCTTCCAGTGGGACCCTGCAGTGTTTGTCAACCTTTAGTTTTCAATTATATATATATATATATATATATATATATATCTTAGTTGTAATTCTCTAAATCAATTTATTTCCTATTAGTGGGCTCTCGGCCAAAACTTACTAGTTTGCTTATTTCTTATTTGTAAATCAACTTATTCTCTATTAGAGGGCTCTCAGCCAAAACATATTATTTTTTTATTTATTACTTGCAGGATGGCTTCTATTTTTCAAAGAATATTTAAATACGTATCTGCTGCGGCAAGATCCTTTTAAAAGATAAACTTAATGTGGTAGCAATTACCAATAATGCATATTCAATGAAAACTAATCCCAATATAAAGGTTAAGATTATCACTGTAATGCGAGTCTATTGTACAGTTTTATGGCTGAAACGTCAACATAGTAGAGTGGTCCCTGAGACTCTTCTCTTATTCTCGCTCGCTAAAATCATGCCTGTGTCGAGTCGCTCTCGGACTACAGGTGTATATCTACCTGCGTAAGAAACGGACAGGGTAGGTATAGAACTTAGCTGCTTTCTTAGCCAGGTATGGGAGTTTTCGGGTCCCGCCTGCCCATAAAACGCTAAGATGCTGATGGATAAGTCGTACAATTTTATCAAGTTAACTTACTTCATTAGGGTACACGACGGAACGTGCTCTGCTCTTTGGTTAAACTTTGGAAATTTTCTAGTGAAAGTGTCTCAATCTGTAGAAAAGGCACTCTGCCAGACAAAATACTCCAAAATTTAATTTTGAGTCTCTTTTTTAGAGTCGGAGAAAAATCTGGATTTCCCTAAATCAAAAATAACACAAAATGACCAAGTATTGGCTTTATGCGCTCAAAGTATTCTCGTGGAAAAAGAAGGCTGAGGTAGCTGAGTGGCACTCTCTATATTTTTCAGAAATATTACTCTTCTGAACTGGATAGGAAGATTTGCTTTCGTCCACTCCTAGAGCTATCTCCTTTAAAGAGAAAGATTGCGGACTTAGTTTTTTAAGCCTAAGTACTCAATATCTCCCGAAATACTTGAAGAGCGGTACTGGACACGGATGAAGAGAGTAGGTCTTCAGCTTCTCCTGAAGTGCTTTCCAAGCCTGTTGCATTTGTCACGCAACACCCTTAACTCTAGTTTTCGGCTTGCATGACCGTTTTTATGGAGCGCGCTCCAGTTTAGACTCCCACTACTACAAGAGCGTTTTAGTGGAAGGCTTCGGAGCCTGCGCTCTTCTATTGCCCTGTAATGATGCAACGCTTCACTCTATTTTTTCCTATTGAATGTCCACTTTTTAGGTTTGTGCAAAGCTGTTATTTTATCTTCGAATATCCTTCAAAGCCCTGGTTAGTCACGTTTCGCTCGTTTCGTTTATAATTATTTTGACTTAGGACTAGGATAGAAGAGAACGTCGTAAAATTAACTGTTCGAGCTTATTTTTACAATAACTAAACTTTGAAAAGGGCCTCACCAAAACTCAGAACCACTTAATGACGGTCACCCTTTGTTATTTCTTCGAAATTCTGTGTTTTTGTGGGCGCCTGCCGTCTCACGTAGGTCAAGAAACGGGATGTGTCTTGTACCCTCAACTACATTTTTGGCAATCAATCAAAGCTAATAATTTGTATCCCTCCACAAATCTGCGTTCGATTAACGCTAGCAAGAAGAACTTCGAGCTGAAGTGGACGGAGCGAAACCATTCGCAATTGATCACTCGTCCATTGAACGTAGAAATCAGACAACCCTACCCTGACTGCAAGAAAATTGTTAAGATTCAAATTAAAAATAAGAATGGAGTCAATACTGATTAACCGCTCATTGTAGATCTAATCTCAATAATATAATTAAATATTATTATAGATTACACGTGGGTGTTCTTATTAAAAAAAAACCCATAGTAAGAAAAAGGCTTTATCAACAACAAAACATATATACTGTGTGCTTTTTTAACTTGAGATTTCGAAATATCTCAAGAAATACGTATCCTATGAAAAAAATATACGTGATAAAAACTTTTTATTTTCGAGGAGGAAAAGCGATTTTGAGCGAATGTACCCCCCCCCCCCCCCCGAAGGCAGGAGGATGGGTTTTTTTTTCGCAAATCAAAAAAAAAGTTTGAATTAAACTTACGTATTTGACAAAGAAAATTGGGGTTCCCATTTGAAATTACAAGGTGACCCCTCTCTTGCCTCCTGGTGGGTGAGGTGGGGTAAATTTGGTTCAAAGTCACTTTTCCCCCTCGAAAATAAAAATTTTTTATTACGGGTATTTTTTCATAGGATGCGTATTTTTTGAGATATTTCGATGTCTCAAGTTCAGAAAAACATCCAGTATATATATATATATATATTAGGGTGGCCCAAAAATATACATTTTTGAATTTTCGACCCGCACAGTCGCCAAATCGTTCTCTCGTGGAAAAAAATGAATATATATTATTTTATTTTGAAATAAACTGATTTTTAAAATTTGGGAAATGTGCTGGGTTACAGGTTTGAGCCTAAAGCAGGGAGCTTTATGGTGGAGCCTGCATCTGGAAGTCCTGAGCCTTTAACAATAAGCCACTCTGAGTTCAACTTAGCTGCCATAATTTCTTCAGGTTCGAAGAAAAGCTACTATTGGACTGAAATTTATCATTTTCACTCATTTTCGTAATCGCTTCAAAACTATAAATTGAAAAATAATAAACATTGTTTCTTTATAAATCTGTTTTCAATATCCTTGAAAATGCTTCTTTAAAAATTTAGGTTAAACAACTATATCTGAGGCTCGCTACGAGTCATCAAATATTGCAATCTTATTCAACTTTCGAGATGTCTCAAATCTTTGTGTAACTCTGTTGATATATTTAAATTTGACAAAATGCATCTTTACTGAGAAGAGAACAAGTTTATAAAAGGGTAAAGAAATTGACTTATAATTTCATGAACAAAATCGAAGAAGTAAAAAAAGTATACGTTTTACGTGTTGAAATCCATAAGACACAAAAATTGCTTCACAAAGTACTAAAAATCATTTTATTTCAAAATAAAAAAATACGTATTCATTTGTTTTCACCAGGGAACGATTTGGCGACTGCGCGGCTCAAACATTCCAAAATGTATATTTTTGGGCCCAACTAATATATATATATATATATCCCGACAATGGGTCAGACAACAATGCCGACTATCCTAACGTTGGGAGAATCTATCAAGACAGAGTTAATGCGATTCACCAGCGGAATCTCATTACTTTTAGGTGGACTAATCGACTCAGGGACGATCTGCTGGAGTGCTATGATACCAGTATGGCCCCTGAACGAAAAGGTTACATGGTGCGACTACTTACTCTGTGGTGCGCGAAACACCTAGAGCTCTCGCATTTTTCGCATAGACGTATGCGAAACCGTGCCGAGGAACTCCGCAAAAGCGGTTATATAAGCGGAGCGCCTACTCAACCGCAGCCAGAACAAGCCGGCAACAGAAAAATAGAGTCGACACTGAGACCAACCGCGAACAGGCATCCAATAGAGAAAAAGCGATGCTTCAGGATCCGGAGAAACATCAACATTCAGGTTTCTCTTAAGCCCAAAGATCTGCCTGGACTGGATGACGAGCTTCGTGGAGATTTTTCCGAAAAACCCGACCTCTGGACAATCAATTGTAGTGTGTATAATGCAGCGGCAGCTTTGGCAGATGCAAACCGTAATACAAAACCAAAGGTTGATCGTAAGACCAAAAGACGAAGGCATCAACTCAGCACAAAGATAGGCTGGACAAAGCAGTACGCGTCCCGCATTCAGTGTGTGATTAATAAATAACACAGTCTTCACACACTCAACAAGTCAAAGCTACTGCCCATCAAGCAGCATATATTCGACAGAATACAATTACTATCTAACGCTAGGAGAATTCTGGAGCGGAGAGAGAGGTGGGTCAGAGAATATCAACAGTTTATGTCTGACCCATCTCGACTCTTTCAAGACCCTCCAGTTGCTGTCGACAACCCGCCCACGCCAGATAAGGTTGAGGCATTTTGGAAAGAAGTCTACGAAGTCCGGCATCCACTGAAAGAATAGTCGAAGAATATAAATAGCTTCAAGGGGCTGTGCAGTGCCCTCATAAAACCTGAGAAGGAATGCCCACCTGTCACTACCGAGGAGGTAAAACACGTATTAAGAGACATGAAGAACTATTTGGCTCCGGGTCCAGATGGTATCAAGACCTACTGGTGAAAGAAGTTTCCTTCAACGCACCAGCATCTGGCCCGCAGTCTTACCTCATATCTAAAGTCGCGAGAGCCTATTCCGGAGTGGTTGGTGAAAGGGCGCACAGTGCTTCTGCCGAAGACGGGCCACTTAGCTGACTCTAAAAATTACAGGCCAATAACTTGTCTGAACACACTTTGGGAAACCAGATTTACTATCTCATCTGGAAAACATCGTGTGATCACTAACAGTGTCACCTTTCAGAGAAGTGTGTTTCAGGGCGACACCATGAGCCCTCTTCTCTTTTGCCTTACATTAGTGCCACTATCTCTCGCACTTCGCCATTGCGAAGGGTACCTCTGCGGCAATCCTGGAAATCGAAGGCATAAGGTCACTTATGTATTTTACATGGATGATCGTAAGATCTACGCTAAAAATCAAGAGAAACTACATCTACCTCTCGACATTGTAAAAGAGTACACTCAAGAGATTACAATGGAGTTCGGATTAGAAGAATGCGAAAAATGCGCAGTGCCGCATTCAGGACGTGACATCGATAAAGGATACTCTCCTATGCAGATATAAACATCTCATCCGACGGATTTGGTCTTCTGAACGGTCGGCAAGGAACAGAGTATCTGCGACGAACATGCTTGCCGTCCCAATAGTACTCTGTTCATTTGGAGTGGTTCCACGAACGAAGGACGAGCTCAGATCCCGCGATATCGGGTCCCGAAAGGTTATGCTCATGAACGTAAGCATGCACCTCAAATCTTCTGTTTCGCGACTTTACATCTCACGCCGTCAAGTAGTCGCAGAATACTAAATTTTGAATGTCTTTACAACCGGATTATTCTATTTGCAGCTCATATAGTCGCAAATGGACAAGACCCTCTTTTGAAAATGGTCAGGAAACACGAAGAAGTGGGCAAAGGAGCTTTTCTGTACAAAGCAGCGGAGGAGGCTGCTAAAACACTCGGCCTTGACCACAATATCAGAGATGAGCAAAGTGAATCAAATGTTATCCATCTCGAATACACACTCCTGAAGGCCCCGCTTAAGAAAGCACATGAGAGAAACTTGCGCGAACAGCTCCTCGACAAGAAGATGCACGGCATCTTCCACATAAATGTAGAGGAGCTGTCGATGTCGTATGAGCTAAAATTTCCTTTCCTCAAATCACGCGGTTTGAAGTCGGGCACGGAGGGTTTTATTTTGGCATGTGAAGATGGTGTCATTTCCACTCTAGCATACCGTCGCCATATTTTGAGCCGAGACATTCGCGATGATAGCTGCAGAGCGTGTCATGCACACCCCGAGCATCTAGGACACGTACTATCTGGTTGTCCAACTCATGCGGGAACGACCGACATCCAAAGGCACAATGCGGCACTAAGAGCTTTATTACCATCTCTGTTACTCTTACGGCATCAGCACAAATACCGCTACGCTAAACGCTCCTAGGGGAATAGAGTCAATTGTCGGGAATGAGAAACACCGGATATAATGGAACTTCATATTCTCGACCATTGTTTCTGTTGCGCACTCGAGGCCTGACATAGTTCTTGTTGACTTCGAGAAACGAACCATGCTCGTTATCGAATTTTCAGCATTAGCTGACAAAGACATCATAGCCAAGGAGAATGAAAAGAAAGAGAGGTACAAAGACCTTATAAATGTGTTGCGATGGTTATACCCGGAATATCCTGTTAAGCTAATCGTCTTGATCATCGGCGCTCTTGGAGGTGCCAAGGTTTCACTGGTTAATAGCCTGAAAAGTATCCCTGCGTTTCAAGAAAATGCAGAGACACTTGCGGGGAAAATGCAGAATGCGGTCGACCATGGGTCACTCCGTGTCCAAAGGGTACAAGAGACTTTTGCTGAATCATCGTATTGAATTTGTCGCAGACTGTAACCACCTGTTTCACGGTCGTGAGACGTGGTTGCAGCTGAAATTTTACCGCGATTTCGCTTTGAGCGGGTGCAATTTTTAAGATTAGCACCTGCTCCCGGCGCAATCCTGCGGTTTTCCTTATGAAGTTTACGGCCAGTTACGGCTCTTTTCCAAATCACAACTCGCCAGAATTCGCAGTAAACGGTGTATCTCAAAATCTAGCAATTATTATTTCAAAAGATATTGATAATTTTAAAAAAGTATTTTAATAATCAGGTGTATCTTTCCTTCAAGATTCCCACGATATAAAAAACTAATTTTTCAATTTTTGCAGTTACCGGTGTTTTTTCCAATCACGGCAGCAATTATTCAAAATCTTTGGAAATATCTTGAAATATTTGAAAATATCTTCATATTAAAAAATCCCTTGGAATATTTCAAAAGATCCTTAAACCATATAGATTCTATGAAAGCCTTCAAAAGCTTCCGAAATTCTAGGAAATTATTTAAACCCGTATGCAATTTTTTCAAATTCCTACGAATTAAAATATATAAAATATATAAATAATATATAAATAGTACTTTCAAATACTTCAAATCCTTTGTAATCCTTGGAAATCCTTTGAAATATTTTTCAATCTTCAAAATCATTAAGTTTGATTGATATACCTTAGTTTTTGTGGATAAATTCTTTGAAATTCATTAAAATATTATAAAATCTGCTCATATCCCGTGAAATTCCATGAAATCTGATAATCTTATAAAATGCTTTAAAAATCCTTTGAAATATGTGTATATGTTGGACATCCTCTGAAGTTCTTGAAATGATTGAAAATATCTTGAAATATTTTAAATCCTATGAAATATTTCAAAATTTTTGTGAGTTGTAGGAAATTCTTTGCAAGCCCATAAATGTGTTTAAATCTCTTGTGAATCCCTTGAAATCTTTGAAATAATATTGAACCCCTCAAATAATTCTTGTGAAATTTAATTTTTAAAGTATTTTACATTCCTTAAAACATTAAAACCTTTTAACGTTCCCTAAAACAATAAAAATCTTTTAAAATTATCTGCACTGAAAGATTTAAAAAGCCCTTGCAATTCTTTAAATTCCCGAAAATCTGTCGAAATCATTTTAAATCATTGAAAATCTTTGAAATCTTTGAAATCGTATCAGTTAAAAAAAATTGGATAGGAAAAATCTAAGCTTTATTCAGAAAAAAAAACTCTAAGATCGAAAAAAGTCGGATAAAATTGTTTGAAAAATTGATGAATTGAATATTATTTTATTCAAGTTTAAATACTTTAAATTTGGACAGTAATAATGCTTTGATATTATAGTTATGTATTCAATATTCAAATTGAACATTTTGACCGTTATGAAAATTTCAATCAAAACATTTTTTTAAATAGTTTGTAACCGAGAGATTACCAAAAACTTCTTTTTTATTTTGAAGGCCACCCTGAAATATTTATATTGAAAATGTGACGGAAAAGAATGAAATTTTCGCTCGGATCATGATTGCTAGATAAAAAATAATCTATATATCTTAGTTTGTAAAAGTACAAAGAGTCAATTGTTATGATCTATGTTCCAATAAACTAAAGAAACGTGTTTGAAACTTCGGTGCTTAAGGGGGCCCCACTTTGAGTGAAAAGACATGGCTGAGCTAATCCTTATTTCTTTATGAGCTACTTAATAGTCTTTCGTAATAAAAGTATGTTTCTGCTTTTATGTTTAAGGAGTACTAATTTTTCAATAAAACATAAACTAATTACAGTACCATCAAATGTTATGCAGTTAGCATCAAATGAGCCCTGCTTAAAGTATTTATGATAAATAGAGACTGAGATAGTGAGTTAGAAAAACCGCTTGAACTTCTCATTTTTGCCAACGTTCATGATTCTAATTCGACTTCTTGCAAATTAACAGAGAATGAACCTTGAAATCTTCTTTTGATCATAAGCTCAAAAAAATGTGGAAATATTCACTGTTTCTCGAATTATTATCAAGAATATGTAGAAGCGTGCGAAAGACAAAAATCGCTCGGTCGAGTAGCAACTCATTTTTATGATAATTCAAGGAATGGTAAACATTTTTCAAGTTTCTTGGGCTAATTTTAAAGAGAATATTACAAGGTTTCTTTTGCCTGACTCTTAATTTCTCTCCACAATATTCCTCAATTTTTCCAGAAGTTGAATTGGAATCATAAAAATTGGCAACAATAAAAAATTAGATCGGTCTTTCTAACGCACTATCTCAGTCTCTATTAATGAGAAATACTCCAAGAAGGGCTTATTTAGCGCAGAATTTAATATCCTTTCCAAAAAAATTTTATAGTTTATTCTACCTTCTTCTGTTCAGAATCTCAGAATGTTTTCAATCGCTAGTTTTTTAGGTCCGCTTGTCGGTACTTTCCGGTACTGTATTTTTAAAGAAAAAACCGACATTACGTAATGTTTAACATAGTTTGCGTTAAAATAACTACTATGATCTGCGCATGCGGGATTTTCATGGCATTTCAAGGATCTGTGAAGTTTTATTGGCCCGAAGGGATCTTTTGTCGATAGCGCAAGAGTGAATGGCTTTTCATCCCTCCTTGTTATCAGGTCGAATACTATCAGAAGCAAAGGTGCACAAGAATAGTATATACCCTGGAGACGACCTATGTCCCAACGCTATAGTCAGCACGTCAGGGAAGATTAAGCTCCTTAAAGTCTTCACCCATATACTTCTGCCAGAACAGCTTATTCGTGTAAACCTGTACTAAAAATGTTTACCTTCAATTGAAAACGAACAAAAAAATTAGAAAAAAAAATATAAATATAAAATAATGTAAGTATTTTCATAAATAAATTTTCATTTAAAAGCTTGTAATATGAATTCTTTTTTATTTTAAAAAGCATATACGGATGTATATACGGATGATGTCAGTGAAGTGCTGATACCAAAGCACAATTAAATAAGGGTTTTATAATTTTAGACGACTTCATTCAGAAATTATAAATAAAAAATTACACAAAATGCCTTGTCTTGCACCTGTCTCAAACTATAAATTTAAAATGAAAAATTGCTAAATAATATAAACACGACGTAAAGCTTACCAATTCGGTTTCACAAGTTATTTGTCTGGACACGCTACATTCTTATTTCAGAATGAAACTCGAAAATAATTACTCAAACTATTCCTAATTTGGTAAAAAATTGTGGATTTCTGACTCAGGAAGATTTCAGTTAAACTAAAAATCGATTTATTGATTGACATCTTTAGTTACAATTTATTTATTTATCATTTGCCATTATTTTTGCAAAATATTTTTTATAAAATATTCGGTAACGCTCCATATTAATTTATGATCGTATAAAATGAGAGGATGCTTTAAAGCGCTGAAGTCAAAATCAAATAAATCGTGAAAATGGTAAATTCTCCTATATTTTTAATTTGTGTGTGTTACACATATGTTTTTAAAGGATTTTTGAAACATTGTTTTATCATAGTCTCATGTCCTGTCAAACGACCTTCAGTAACCTGAAAAATTCATAATCGTCACAAATATCTTCCCTGATCTATTATTTTCATATTTTCATACTCTCTTAAGTTTCTCAATTACAAATTTTCTTGGGTTACACTAAATTATAAAAAAAATTGAGACGGTTCGGAATATTTTTGTTTGAAAATCCAATTTTCCAAAATGTTTATATTTTTGACAATCACCCATAGAAAATTACTGCTTCGTATCATTTATTTTTGTATGCAATTTATTTTAAATAATATGATTGAAATTTGAAATTGTTCAGTTTATAACGGTTTGCAATTATATATATTGAACTTTTATCTCATAAGATTTTAAATTTGTAATTTATTAACGGTTTCAAACAAAATCTTCGAGTTTGAACTAGTAATGATCTTTTAATGCTCTAAATTATTGATGTAACTATATATTAGGCAGTTCAGATTTTATTTTTACTACTGAAATATAGTTTATGACCAAATTTTCATGATTTCCATGATAAAATTATGTAATTCTTTCAACGCCTTGTAGATAAAAATGTTTATTTCTGAACGCGCCTGATTGGAACTTTTAATATTTTCAACGTTTCAATTTGAAAATGTTCCACTTTTCTATAGGCTTCTTTATTTGGTCGAATTCAGCCCATTAACAACTGAGAAGATTATATTATTTTCATGTTGAATTTAAGAAAAATGTTAAACAACTCGGCTCTACTTTCTTCAATTTTTATTGTTTATGTTACCAGTTCCTCAATTTTAAACGCTTTCAAATGAACAAAATTTTCAAAATTCTGTTCAAATTATTCAGTATAAACATTGTGTAATTTACAAGTCTCAAGTTTTTTACTATATTTGAAGTTTTCCTTTATTCTATATCCTAATTTGAAATTTTCGCCATCTTAAATATCTGAATTGAATAAAAAAATGTCTTGAAATTTTTCCTTTTGGATAGCGATTTTCGATTTTCATCATTTTTCTGGTTATTCGAAAGAGCAAGATTTCTCACGCCAAATAAAAAAAAAGTAAATCCTCAATACCTATGCTAGTTTCGAAAACTACATTTTTAATAAAATTTCTCTCATTTTTTGATTATTGGAGGATAAAATAATATAGGAAGTCAAGCGCCATTTTCCAGTCACTTTAGCAGAGACTAAAAACATATTGCAAATTTATTAGAACATTTAGAAGAAAAAGAAAGAAGCTCACTTGAGATATTTTTCTATTGGATCGGAATAAAAAAAAAAGTTCCTTACAAAAGTTATCCACTTTTAACAAAAATTAATGAAATAGGTGTTGTTTCGATGTTAGGTTTCATGCATGTATCTTGAAAAAGATGATAGAGTTTCGAGAAGATAAAAAATTAAATAGTGACTTCAAAATTGCGTAAATCTGATAGTTTAACTCTAAATTATGGTAGCAATTATAATTTGGCCTATTTTAAAGAAATGAGACATCAGTTTGTACATTATTCAGTACGACTTTAAACGACAATATTTAACCCAATCTTATATTGCATTATATTATTATTTAAGGTAATCCTTTATTCAGGATGAAAGAGAAAAAAAAATTCACTTCGCACAATACAGCTCAGAAAGGATTCTCTGGCATGATTGTCTATTCGAGTTATTCTGTTGTTTTTCTGAGCAAATAAACCTGCTCTAAAAATTTTTGCACTTGATTCCTTATGCATATCCTCCCTGTTCTCAGATAATCTTTACCTGCTTCTAAGCAAAAAATTTTGTGGTAAATCTGTGGAATACAGGTTTCTCTATTTTCACTATGAAAGGATTATATACCAAATACCAAATGATTCTGACATCACATAAATTGGACCTCTCTCTTTGACTTGAAATGGAATTGGTCTTTCCCATTTTGAAAGCTGTTTTATGGTAGCTCATAAAGAAATGCAGAAGTTTGTTATTACATTTGTGATCTTATTTGACTGTATCCGATTTTTGCTTCAATCTTTTGAATCACTAAATTCCTTTACCTATTTTACAAGCATTGCTTGTTTTAATATCAGTTTAGAAACTAATTAATTTAATTATCATTCATCCTTTCCGAATCAAGGTAATTTTATATCGGTTAATCTGCGGAATACTAGCATTATTCGCTTTACTCTTGATGAAAATAATTGAAGTGAAGTTTTGCGAAACTTTAATCTCAATCTTGCTTCCGTATAGAGTTGCGGTAGTTTGTTAACTTTATAATTAACTTAACCCAAAGGCTTTTGACGTCATCTGTACCGTGAAAGACCGCCTAATTTTAAAGCTGTGAAACGGCACAGTGGAAAACGGATCATTTTGAACAAATTCAGTATAATTTATTTGCAGATTTCCGAGTTAGTCGTTCGATTATTTCAATAAACATTCAGTGGCACAAGCGCGACTAAATAAAAAAGACTGAATTTCAGATAAACTAGAAGTCCAATAGGACAGCGTGTCACTAATTTCAGAAACTTCAATTTAGAGGTCCCGGAAGCTGAAATTACAACATTGTCATATCGATATGGGCACTATGCCATAATTTTGTGCTTATTTAGTGCCAATTTATGCTGCAGAAAAATGAAATAGGTAGATTTTCTGTTGAAAAATTAATTTGTTACAAAAAAAAAAAGAAAACCAATTTTCCAGCCGAAATTCAACCCAAACATATGAATTGTTAAACCAAAGAAAAAAGGCTTTTCTACCAAAAAGACGATTTTTTAACCCAATAGGATGAATTTTCTATTCGAAAATACGAATTTTCAATAAAATAGTTGAATTTTTTAACAAAAGCGATTGATATTGAACAAATCCGTTGCATTTTCAAAAAAAAATTATTTTTCAACTAAGAACAATGAATTTTAATTTTTAAACAATTTTAATCAAATGATCGAAATTTCAGACAAAAATGGTTAAACTCAAATCAAAAGCTGTTGCATTTTTCGTTTCTATACAAATTAAATAATGAAGGATCTTTAACTGCAATTTTTTAAAATTGAAGAATTTTTTCATTGTAAATCATGAAAATGGAACTGAATACGTATTTAAAAAAAATCGAAATTACATAATTTTGAACTATAAAAATTTCAAAGTTATGAATCTTCAATTCTACATCTCAAAAATTGAAGTAATTTAAATTTAAAATCGTTCAAATTGAAGAATTTTCAATTGTTAATAATGAAAATTGATAACTTAATCATTAGAATAATGAATAATTAATTAATAATAATTAATTATTGATAAATGATAATTATTGATAAATAATTTCTAACTTATAATAATTAATTATTTACAATTTTATATTTTCAAATTACACAAATTTTCAATTGTAACTATTCAATTTTGTAGAATTTTGAATTGTAAATTTTCAAACTTAAAGAGTTTAAAATTTTTTAGATTTACAATTGAAATTGATTTAACTCTGTTGATTTAAATTGAAAATTTATTTAATTTTGAAGATTTATATTTGAAAATTCTTAACTATTGATCTTAATCTACACCTTAAAAATTGAAATAATTTAAATTTAAAATCGTTAAAATTGAAGAATTTTCAATTGGTAATAATAAAAATTGATAACTTAATCAGTATAATAATGACTAATTATTTAATAATAATAATAAATTATTTATTAATGATCATTATTGATTAATAATCGATAATTTATTATAATTATTAATTTAAAATTCTATATTTCCAAATTGCCATCATTTTCAATTGTAACTATTAAATTTTGTAGAATTTTAAACTGTAAAGATTTAAAATAAAATTTGTTATTTTTTTAAATTTGAAAGAAAAATTTGTCAACTCTGTTAACTTACATTAGAAATTTATTTAATTTTGAAGATTTATGTTTGAAAATTCTTTACTACTGATCTCTAAAATTTAGCTATTATAAAAAAATTCAAACTTACATCTTTCTAAACTAAACAAATATTACAAATTTTCAAGATAAACCCATTTCAAAAAGATATTCAAGATTTTATTTCTTCAAACTATGAACATTCAAAATCAAACAATAAATAAAAAAATAGAAAAATAGAAAACAATAAATAAAAGTATTTTTTTTAAATTTAAAAAACCGTTTCCTTAGCATATTTTTTTCATTTAACCAAAAATAACTTTAAAATAAAGAAAATAATTTCAAAATAAAGAAGATTTTTTATTGAAAGAAAAAAACCATTTCTTTGAATCAAAGAATCTTTTTTTCGGTGTGTGTCTTCCAAGAACATCTTATAACAATATAAAATCCCAAATTAACTTATAATTTATTTATTTATTTTCTTCTAATTCCGGCTAGGATAAATTATATTTAAATAAAATTAATCTGTATCGAGCTTATTATTAATTAAAATTGAAATTGTATCAAAAGGAAGTTTTCTTAAAAACTGGGGAAAAAGAGGAATTCCTCAAAAAAGGGGAAAAGAGGGAAATGGGGAAAAGAGTGTAGAGCCTGTTTCATAAAAACAAAAATTTCGGAATTAAAATCATTCTTTTTTTATTAGTAAATAAATGACAGAACCTGACGATTAAAAGTAACGACCGCAAAAAAGTTAACGCCCACATGACGCTTCGCTCTAATTTCTTTCGGCCGACGCGTCGCATCGGACCGATTATGATAACACGTGATACTAACTGATGATTGCCACATTTTCACATTGTACTGACCATCGTTAACACAGATAATTCACCTTTTAAAAAAACTAAAAAAAAAACTAAATAAAAATAAAATACAACAAATTACTCTGAAAAAAATGTTAACTAATCCTAGCTAAATTAATAACAAATAAGACTTTTACAAAGTCCAGGTCTTGGATCGACTAGAAGGATAAAAGACTTTTTAATTGAAAAGAATTAATCTGCATCCACAACAGATGAATTTTCAATAAAAGAGATAAATTTTTTACTGAAATGATAACAATCTTCAACCAAAAAAATAAATTTTTACTAGAAAGATGAATTTTCAAACAAGAAAATTAATGGTCTACTAAAAAAAATAATTTTCAACTAAAAAGATCAATTTTCAACTGAAATGATGAATATTCAACAAAAAAAAAATGTTTACTAGAAAGATGAATTTTCAACCAAGAAGATTAATGGTATAAAAAAAAAATTTTCAACTGAAGCGATTATTCTTCAACAAAAAAATGAATTTTTAACCAAGTAGATCAAATTTGATTCAAATATAGTTCAATTTTCAACTAAAATGATAAATTTTTAACTGAAATGATGAATCTTCAACAAAAAAAAATACATTTTTCACTAGAAAGATGAATTTTCAACCAAATGCATGAATTTTCAACTAAATAGTTAATTTTTCAACCAAAGAGATGAATTTTTAAGTGAAATGATAAAATTTTCAACCAGAGAAATAAAATTTTCACTAGAAAGATGAATTTTCAACCAAGAAGATTAATGGTCTACTAAAAAAAATAATTTTCAACTAAAATGATGAATCTTCAGAAAAACAAAAAAAATTTTTTACAAAGTAATTCAAATTTGATTCAAACATAGTTTAGTTTTCGAATAAAAAGATCAATTTTCATCTGAAATGATGAATCTTCAACCAAAAAAATAAAATTTTCACTAGAAAGGTGAATTTTCAACGAAGAAGATTAATGGTCTAAAAAAATAATTTTCAACTGAAGCGATTATTCTTCAACAAAAAAATGAATTTTCAACCAAGTAGATCAAATTTGATTCAAATATAGTTCAATTTTCAACTGAAAAGACAAGTTTTCAACTGAAATAATGAATCTTCAACCAAAAAAAAAATAAATTTTTCACCAGAAAGATGAATTTTCAACCAAATGCATGAATTTTCAACTAAATAGTTAAGTTTTCAACCAAAGAGATGAATTTTAAACTAATATGATGAAATCTTCAACCAAAAAAATAAAATTTTCACTAGAAAGATGAATTTTCAACCAAGAAGATTAATGGTCTCTCAAAAAAGATAAATTTTCAACAAAATACATACATTTTCAACCGAATATATAAATTTTCAACTAAATAGTTAATTAATTAGTTAATCTTTCAACCGAAGAGATAAATTTTCAAATGAAATGATAAAATCTTCAACCGAAAAAATAATTTTTGTCTAGAAAGATGAATTTTCAAAAAAGAAGATTAATGGCATACTAAAAAGAATAATTTTCAACCGAAACGATTATTCCTTTTAAAAAAATGAATTACTAACCAAGTAGATCTTTGATTCAAATATAGTTCAATTTTCAACTAAAAAGATAAATTTTCAACTTAAATGATGAATCTTCAACCAAAAAAATAAAATTTTCACCAGAAAGATGAATTTTCAACAAACAAGTTTAATGGTCTACTAAAAAATACAAATTTTAAACAAAATACATCAATTTTTAACCAAATGCATGAATTTTCAACTAAATAGTTAATTTTTCAACCAAAGAAATGAATTTTTAACTGATATGATAAAATCTTCAACCAAAAAAATAAAATTTTCGCGAGAAAGATGAATATTCTATCAAGAAGATTGATGGTCTCCTAAAAAAAAATAATGGTCAACTGAAATGATGAATCTTCAACCAGAAAAAAAAATTCACTAGAAAAATGAATTTTCAACCAAGAACATTAATGGTCTCTTAAAAGGACGAATTTTCAACAAAATAAATAAATTTTTAAACAAATAGATGAATTTTTGACTGAATAGTTAATTTTTCAATCAAAGAGATACATTTTTGACTGAAATGATAAAATCTTCAAACAAAAAAAATAAATCTTTCTTTAGCAAGATGAATTTTCAACCAAGAAGATTAATGGTCTACTAAAAAAAACATAATTTTCAACTCAAATTATGAATCTTCAATCAGAAAAATTTAAATTAACCATACAAATAGAAGATTAATGGTTTATGAAAAAAGAGGAATTTTCAACAAAATGCATAAATTTTCAACCACATACATGAATTTTCAAGTAAATAGTTAATTTTTCAACCAAAGAGATGAATTTTTAACTGAAATGAGAAAATCTTCAACCAAAAAAATAAATTTTTCATTAGAAAGATGAATTTTCAACTGAAATGATGAATTTTGTACTAAAAAAATGAATTTTTAACAAAGTAATTGATTTTTCAACCAAAGAGATGAATTTTTAACTGAAATGATAAAATCTTCAAGAGAAAAAAAAAAATTCCACTGGAAATATGAATTTTCAACCAAGAACAATAATGGTCTATTAAAAAGACGAATTTTCAACGAAATAAATAAATGTTTAACCAAATAGATAAATTTCTAACTGAATAGTTAATTTTTCAATCAAAGAGATACATTTTTGACTAAAATGATAAAATCTTCAACCAAAAAAATAAATTTCTCTTTAGCAAGATGAATTTTCACCCAAGAAGATTAATGGTCGACTAAAAAAAATATAATTTTCAACTGAAATGATGAATCTTCAACAACAAAAAATGAATTTTTAACCAAGTAGTTCAAATTACAATCAAGTATAGTTTAATTTTCAACTAAAAAGGTAAATTTTCAACTGAAATGATGAATCTTCAACCAAATAAATAAATTTTTCATTAGCTACATGAATTTTCAACCAAGAATATTAATGTTCTATTAAAAAAGACGAATTTTCAACAGAATAGATAAATTTTCAACCAAATAGTAGAATTTTCGATCGGACTTTTTTATCAGAAAGGACAAACGTTCAACAAAATAGTTGAATTTTCAACAAAAAAAAATCACTTTTTAAGAAAATAGTTGAATTTTCAACATAATATTTAAATTTTCCACAAAATAGTAGAATTTTTGGCCAAAATATATTAATTCTGAACCCAAAATTTAATAGTAGATTTCTCAAATAAAAAGAATTATTTCTGCCAAACAAGATGACTTTTTAAGAAAATAGTTGAATTAAAAAAAAAAAATAATTTCCAACTGATTAGTAGTATTTTTAACCAAACGAGATGAATTTCTGGAACAAAAATATGACAGTAGAATGTTTGATTAATGAATTTTCAACCAAAAAAGATTATTTTTTGGCCAAAATATAAGTTTTCATCTGAGAGGACAAAGTATCTATAAAAAAAAAATGCTCAACAAAATAGTTGAATTTTCGACCAAAAAAAGACTTTAACAAATATAATTTTTTTTAAATAAATAAAATAGTTGAATTTTCAACAAAATTATTACATTTTCAACCTATTAGTAGAATTTTTAACCAAAAGGGATTAATTCTGGACCAAAGATATGACAGTAGAGTCTTTAATTAAGAAGAATTAACTTTCACTTAGAAAAAATAATTTTTTAGCCCGAAAATGATAGTTTTCTACCAAAAGATGATTTTACAATCCAAAAGGATGAATTTTCTATTCAAAAATATGAATTTTCAACGAAATAGTTCCATTTTCGACCAAAAAATATGATTTTTTAAAGAAAATAGTTAAATTCTCAACAAAATAATTAAATTTTTAATCAAGTAGTAAAATTTTTAACAAAATAGTTGAATTTTCTGAAAAATGATTAAATTTTCCACAAAAATGGTAAAATTTTTATCCAAAAGAGATTAATTTTGACCCCAAAATATAATAGTAGACTTTTTAAATGGAGAAATTAACTTCAACCATAAAAAATGAATTTTTAACCAAAAAAGATTACTTTTCTATCAAAAGGTGAATTCACAATACAAAAGTATAAATTTTCTATTAAAAAATAGCAATCATCAACAAAATAGTTGCATTTTTGACCAAAAAAGATTACCTTATAAGAAAATAGTTGAATTTTCAATAAAATAATTAAATTTTCAATCAATTAGTACCATTTTTTAAAAATAGTTGAATTTTCGGACAAAATGATTCAATTTTCCACCAAATAGTCGAATTTTTAACCAAAATCGATGAATTCTGAACCCAAAATATAATAGCAGACTTTTTGAATAAAAAAATTAACTTTCAACTAGTTAGTACAATTTTTGACCAAAAGAGAAAAATTTCTGGACCATAAATATAATAGTAGACTTTTTAATAAAAAATAATTAACTTTCAACCATAAAAAAATAAATTTTTACCCAAAAAAAGACTACTTTTCTATCAAAATATGAATTTTTTATCTGAGAGTAAAAATAGTTGAATTTTCGACAGAAGAAATACTTTTTAACAAAATATTTGAATTTTTAACAAAATAATGAAATCGTCCATACAATAGTAGAATTTCTAACTAAAAGAAATATTTTCTGAACCCAAAATATAATTTCAAATACAAAGAACTATCTTTCAGTCGAAAAAGATTACCTTTTAAAAGAAAATAGTTGAATTTTCAACATAATAATTAAATTTTCAAACAATTGGTACTATTTTTGAGAAATAGTGGAATTTTCGGAAAAATGATTAAATTTCCAACCAAATAGTAGAATTTTTAACCAAAATAGATGAATTTTGAACTCAAAATATAATAGGAGACTTTTTAAATAGAAAACTTAACTTTCAACTAGTTAGTAAAATTTTTGACCAAAAGAGAAGAATTTTTGGACCAAAAATATAATAGTAGACTTTTTAATTAAAAATAATTAACTTTCAACCATGAAAAATAAATTTTTAACCAAAAAAAGGATTACTTTTCTATCAAAATATGAATTTTTCGTCTGAGAGTACAAGTAGTTGAATTTTCGACCAAAAAAAGGCTTTCTAACCAAATATTCAAATTTTCAACAAAATAATGAAATTTTCAATGAATAGTACAATTTTTAACAAAAGGAGATGGATTATAGGCCCGAAGTATAATAGTAGACTTTTCGATTGAAAATAATTACCTTTCAAATAGAAAAAGTTAATTTTCACAAAAAAAAAGATTACTTTTCGACCAAAAAAGATTACATTTCTATCAAAAGCTTAATTTTGAATCCATATGGACAAATTTTCTACACAAAAAGACGAATGTTCAACAAAATAGTTGAATTTTGTCTAAAATATATAATTTTTAAGTAAATAGTTGAATTTTCAACCAAATAGTAAAATTGTTAACCAAAAGAGATGAATTTTGGACGAAAAAAAAATAGTAGACTTTTCAATTAAAAGTATTAATTTTCAATAAAAGATAAATTTTCAACCAAAAAAGACTACTTTTCGACATTTGCATTTATCTCCAAACATTTCCTGTTCCAAGTCAGAATTATGTTTATTTAAAATATTTACTATCATAATTGAGAAATATAGTAACTCCCTTTTTCTAAAATTTGAAAGAGCGAAGTAAAAAATTTTGACAAATTTTTATTACATTTTATTAAAGTTTTATTAGGAATTTTTTAATTTAAATAAATTCTGACTATGAACAGGGATGGTTTTTTAAATTCTATTTGTATAAAACAGAATAAAAATTATTTTTCAAAATAATCGAAAATGATCATCTTTTACGGAAAGTCGCTGTATCAATTGTCAAAATTATATCTCTTTTTTGAAATTTTCTGTCGCAAACAAAATTATAATTATTTACTCAAGTGTCCCGCCCCAATTAAGAATAATAAATCTTTTCGAAAATGGAATTTCCAAAAGTGAAAAATATAATTCTTCGCAAAATTCCATATCTCAAACTCAATATGATAATTATTTATTAAAATTCTCTGTCCCAGCTCAGATATTTATTTATTTTTAAATTTATTTTATTTTTATTTTAGAAAATTCGCTCTTCTAAATTCAAAATGATAATTCTTTACGAAATTCCCTATCGAAAACTAAAAATCATAATTCTTCACTCAAATTCCCTATTATTTTCGGCTAAAAGAAAACAATTATGTCAATGAAACGGTTTGTTTAATAAAAAACAAATATTATTTTGAGTGCTGAATACGGAAATTAAGTCGTCAGTAATGTCGAGTAAAACCTGTTACTATCGCATCTAGCTGACATCGACAAAAATGGAAAGAAAATTTTATTCCGATTCAGCTTACCCTCCAAGTCATTACACAAATAGCATTTTAGTATATTTTAACATAATATATAGCATAGTATATTTTCAAATAAAAATTATAAAAAAATTTGAAAAATGCTCTATTCATTTCCAACATACCTGAGGCAAAGTGTAAGTAAAACAATGTTTAGCATTGTAAGAATATTATCAACAACCTTGGAACTTGTAGGTGTATGCAAGGCGATAAACGAGTTTTAAACCAACACGCTAGAGCCAAGCTAGTACCGGTTAATGACACGTATTTCTTTTTACTTTTAATTTTTAACTGCCTTATGCAGTGTGACCTATGCAATTATTAATTATTAAATTATTATCAAAATTTATCTAACACTCAGAAAAATTTTTGAATAGAATTATTCTATTGGTATGAGGTCAAACAAATCGTATTTAAATTAAACAAATTCTATTAATGATATAGGTTCAAAAAAAAAAAAAACCGATCCTCAAAAGTACGCTGATTCGGTCTTGTTTTGAGTTGCAACAAAAATGAGACACCAGAGAATGAAATTGCAACCATGCTCTTTTTTTATTATTATATATAAATATATATAAAATAAAAATTTCATACAGTTTGGCGAGTTTATTATAAATAATGTAGTTTCAATTTATAGGGATTCAACTAATATCTTCAATTTAGGAAGCTTTGACAAATTATATTACAAGATATTCTTAAATATATTAGCATCATCGATTAATTAAATAATTTAATATTACTGAAAACATAATTTATAATTTCTTAAATTTTTCTTTCAGAGTCCATGAATTTAAATAATAATTTAGACTTTTATTTTATCTGATACTTCAAAGTCAGTGGATATTTAGGTAAAATTAATACATCAATTCTCAAACAAATAGTTTAATTTTCAACTGACGAAAAACAAACAATTTTTAACCAAACAGTTGAATTCTGAACTGAAAAATATCAATTTTCCACCAATAATGAAAGAGTTTTCGCTAAAAACATTAATTTTCAGAAAAAGAAAATTTCGACCAAAGTAAAGAATTTTCAACTAAAATTATGAATCTTTAACTAGAATAGATAATATTCAAACGAAAAAGATGAATTTAAAAGCAAAAAGATGAATTTTCGAAAAAAAGTTAATTTTCTACCAAAAGAGATTTTTTCAAAAAAATACATGAATTTTAAACAAAATAGTTGAAATTTTCAATAAAATAGTTGAATTTTAAAATAAAAAAGATCAGTTTTCAAACAAAAAATGAAATACTTAAATTTTAAGTGAAATATTTTATCTCTCACAAAAAAAGACAAATTTTCAACCAAAAAGATGAATTTTCAACGAAAAGTATGAAGATTAAATTTGCAATTCAAAAAACAAAATAATTTTTAACCGGAAAAAGAAACAAATTTTAAACAAAATAGTCGAATTTTCGGCAAAAAATTCCTTTTCATCCAAAGAAAAAAGAAGTTTTCAACCAAATAGCTCATATTTCAACCAAAGAAATGCATTTTTAATTAAAATTATGAATCTTCAACCAAAAAAATTCATTTTTAATAAAAAAGATCAATCTTCAAACAAACTGATGAATTAAAAATAAAATGAATCTTTAACTGCGATAGTTGAATTTCTACCAAAAAAGACGAATTTTCAAAAAAATACATGCATTTTCGACTAAAAAATAAAAATAAATTGTCAACCAAAAATGGAACTTTTAAATTTTAATTGAAAAAAATTAATTTTCAACAAAAAAGATGAATTTTTAACTAAAATTATGGAATACTCAATTGGAATTGTTACATTTTCGATTAAAACAATTTCAACCGAAAAAAGCTAATTTTCAAAAAAGTATTTACGTTTTTAAACGTATTTTTGAATTTTTAATGAAAATTATTAATCTTTAACTGGAATAGTCGAATTTTAAACCAAAAGTTTAAATCTTAACTAAAATGATGATTCATGAACAGGAATAATTAAATTTTCAACTAAAAAGATCAATTTTCAACCAAGAAGATTAGTTTGTAACAAAAAACATGAATTTTCAACTTAAAAAGATAATTATCAACCAAAAATTGATAAGTTAAATTTTTAGTTGGTGTTCAACCAAAGATATAAATTTTTAACTAAAAGCAGGGAATATTCAATTAGAATAGTTACATTTTCAGATGAAAAAAATTAATTTTGAGCCAAAAAAAGGAAGATTTTTGAAAAAACAGCTTATTTTTCAACCATGAGGATACATTTTTTATTGAAGTGATGAATCTTGAACCAAAAAAATTAATATTTAACAAAAGTGTTTAACTTTCTACCACATAATTAAATTTTCATTTGAGAAAGAAATTCTGAACGAAAAATGTACTAATTTATATTTTAGCCAACAAGATTTTTAGTATTTAATCAAAAACAGTTTAGTTCAATTTTCAGTTAAAAAAATTATGCTTGGATAAAAAAAAAAAAAACGAATTTGCAACATAAGAGCTCATTTTTCAACCAAAGAAATGAATTTTCAATTAAAATGTCTTATTATTAATAAAATACTTATTATTTTACTTGAAAATTCAACGTTTTGGTTAAAAACGTAATTTCTTGGTTGAAAATTTAATTATTTTGTTCGAAATTGAATCATTTTTAAAGAAAATCATTCCCTCGGTAAAAAATTTAGCTGTTTTGTTGAAAATTAGTTGTTTTTTTTCCTTAAATTAAACTGCTTTTGATTTAAAATTACATTTTTTGTTGTTGAAATATATGAACTATTACACTTTTAGGTATCGATTTATCTTTTTTTCGTTAAACATGATTTTTTTCGATTGAAAATTTAACTATGACAATTTTTGTTGAAAATTGATCTTTTTTAATTGAAAATTCATATATTTTTTTTTAAAATTCGTTTTTTTTTCGTGGTAAAAAATTATTCTTCTTGGTTCAAAATTCATCTCTTTGGTTTCAAATTGCACTATTTGGTTCCCTAAGATTTCAATGATTTCAAATATTTCGCAAATATTACTAAACATTTCAAAAATATTTCAAATATTTTGAAAAGATCCCAAAAGATATCAGAAAGATTTCACAAAGATTTCAATGATTTCAAATGTTTCGTAAATATTTTAGCTAGATTTCAAAAATTGAAAGATCACAATGATTTTCTAAAGATTTCAATAATTTCACAAATATTACAAAATATGTTGTAAAAATTTCCAAAAATATCACAAAGATTTCACAAGGATTTCAAACATTTTATAAAAATTTCAGATAAATTTCAAAGATTGCATGAAGATTACAATGATTTTCGAAAGATTTCATTAAGATTTGAAAGATTTTGAGAATATTTCGAATAGATTCCACAAAGATTTTAATGACTGCCCAAAAATCTCACAAAGATTTCAATAATTTCACAAATATTATCAGATATTTCAAAAAAATTCCAAATATTTCGCAAATATTTCGGATATATTAAAGAGATTTAGCAAAGACTTAAATGATTTCAATAATTTCACAAATATTACTAAATATTTCAAAAACATTTAATATATTTTGAAAAGATTTCCACACATATCAGAAAGATTTCACAAAGATTTCAATGATTTTCTAAGGATTTCTAAAATTTCAAATATTTGACAAAGATTTCGGATAGAATCAAAAGATATTACGAAAGATATCAACAATTTCTCAAAGATTTCAGAAAGATTTCAATAATTTCACAAATATTATCAGATGTTTCAAAAATATTACAAATCTTTCGCAAAGATTTAAGAAAGATTTGACAAAGATTTTAATAATTTCCCTAAGATTTCAATGATTTCAAATATTTCGCAAAGATTTCGGATAGACTTCAAAGATTTAACAAAGACTTCAATGATTTCAATAATTTCACAAATATTACCAATTATTTTAAATATTTTGAAGGGATCTTCAAAGATATCAGAAAGATTTTACAAAGATTTAAATGATTTTCTAAGAATTTCAAAGATTTCAAATGTTTCGAAAACATTTGAAGATGTTTGTGCAACATGCTTCGAGGCCTTTTAGGCACCCTCATCAGTGAAATTTTAATAGGAAACTAATAGGAAATATTTATATATTTTGCTCTAATAAAATACAATAGAACAGGGAGTTCATTCCAGTTTCACCAGTTTTAGTTTTAACCTCATAAATAGACGATTATCTTCAATTTTCTTCCAAACACTACTAGATTTTAATGCTTTATGTCCAGAGTAGGATGATGTGGAATCAATGAGTTCGAAAAATCTATAAATATTTCTAGAGTTTGTCCCATAGTTGTACAAACAACTAAACTTTTGTTTGAGGCTAATTGAAAAAAAAACTGTCGCCACAATAATAGATGGATAGATGGTTTTCTACTGCCAAACACTACTAGGTTTTAATGCTTCATATCCAGATTAGAATGATGTGGAATCAATGCGTTTAAAAGTTCTTTAAATAATTCTAGAGTTTGTCCCATAGTTGTATAAACAACTAAACTTTGGTTTGAGGATACTTGGAAAAAGATGACGTAGAATCAATAAGTTGAAGAGTTCTTTAAATAATTCTAGAGTTTGTCCCATAGTTGTATAAACAACTGAAATTTTGTTTGAGACTAATTAAAAAAACAACTGTCGTCACAATAATAGATGGATAGATGGTTTTCTACTACCAAACATTTTAATTCTTCATGTCCAGAGTAGAATGATGTGGAATCAATGAGTTTAAAAGTTCTTTAAATGATTCTAGAGTTTGTTCCATAGTTGTACAAACAACTAAACTTTTTGTTGAGGCTAATTAAAAAAAACTGTCGTCACAAAAATGGATGGATAAACGGTTATCTTCAATTTTCTTCCAAACACTACTAGATTTTAATGCTTTATGTCCAGAGTAGGATGATGTGGAATCAATGAGAACCTCAGAACCACCTCTTGAAATCACTACGTTGCACTCCGGACACGCTCCCATGGTATCGTAATTGAAACGTAATAGAAATAAATGTTTTGAAGAAGCTTGCACCGATTAGAAACAATTGAACGAATTGACAAAAAAATAAAAGTCACAAAAAAAGCCGGCCACAAGCACTTTTATGACATACCAACTTTATATACATAAAAATCTGAGATATTCGAGGAATCTCAGAAAACTGAAGCGGAGCGAATCGACATGTCCGTAACCGACGGCTGCACAAGCACCAATCGATAGTCGAAGTGAAGAAAGCAGAGGTTGACAAGTTCCTCCAAGAGCTACTCAACAAGACAATGCACGTACATTTTCACAGAAATGTAGAAAAACAGCCCTTGTTCAAGAAGCAAACTTTTGCTTTTCTCAGATCATCAGGGATTAATTCAGGTACACGAAATTTCATTTTCGCATGCCAGGACGGTGTCATTTTCACCTTAGTATACCGTGACCGCATTTTATATCAAGAAGTTCCCAGCGATAGGTGCAGAGCGTGTCATGCACGCGCAGAGTACCTAGAACACATACTATCTAGGTATCCCATCCATGCGGAAACAACGTATATCTACAGACATAATGCGGTCCTAAGAGTGCTTCATTACCTTCTTTGTCGCTCTTACGGTGTTGGCCGCGACCCTGCCCTGCCGGACGCTCCAAGAGAGATAGTCAATTGTCAAAAACGAGAAATGTCCAATTTTCTAGAACTACGATTTCCGGATAGCAGTCACCGTTGCTCACTCGAGGCCTGACATCGTTCTCCAAGACTTCGAGAAACGAACCATATTCATGATCGAATTCTCGGCTCCAGCAGACTACAACATCACTGTCAAAGAGAAGGAACAGGAGGAGAGGTATCAAGACCTTAAAAGGGAGTTGCAACGATTGCACCCAAAATATTCGGTTAGAGTAATTGTCCATGTGATCGGTGCTCTCGGACTTTAGCCGTAACATACACACACACAAACATATATATATATATATATACATACATATTCTTAATTTTGTGAAACAGAAACCTTATGCAAAATATTATAGTGCACGTACAAGTCCTTTATCATGATCTCCTTACTAACCGTCCTCTTTTGAAATAAAAGGCCGAAATTAAATTATATCGAAGAACTGGGCCGCCTTCAAAGATGGAGTGTTTCGATCTCGAATTTGAATTAATCACACAAGAGCCAAAATATGTTACATTAACAGTATTTGCCTCACTAGATATTATTTGTCATGTAAAAGATACAACTGGCTTATTCTTTTATAAGGTAAATATCCCATTCATCGTGACCTTAGTCCCAGTAATCGTGACTAATTTTCTTGCTCTTTACACATTTAATTTTAACTAATTGAAATTCCGTTGATACTATAGAATCATAAAAATGAATGAGTTTTATCATCAAATGTTACTTTTAACATATTTTGTTTTAATATATTCAAATTATAACCAAGTTTCGTTATTATTGGGATCGTCAGAATCACTAGGACATCTACTTTAGTCGCTTCTTTGACATTCTTAAAAAAAAAAGTTAAAATTTGTTTCCGATAAATTTTGAAACGGTTAAAAGTTAAACATATTTCGGCGTAAACTTTACCGATGTTAGGAGAATAATTCTGAAGTCATCTACTGCGCTACGCTGGAGTAAGCAAATTTGTGCAGAACATACGTATAGAATTGGTATAACAGAAAACACAAGTCAAACATTGTTCTTGCTTATAAATCCCCTGTGAAATAGATTAGACTATTGCAGTCGAACTATAACTTATTTAATTTTACTTAGGAAAAAGCAGCTGACAGCTGGCAATCAGCATTTTGCTCCAATTTATTGAAGTTAATCGACTGTAGATAGCGCTGGCATTATAATTCTCGCTACTTTTCAAATAAAAATGAAGCAATTATGAGTCAAAAGATTACCCAGTCAAGGTTAAAAATAGGAAATTATCTTCGATAGGCGTAAAGTTTAACCGGCAAGGTTTTTTTTTTTGCAGCGAATCTTTCACCTGGAACCAATTTAAACTTTATCTTTCGTTTTTTTCTGTGATTCTCATACTTCATGCTGAAGAATATTGCAGTTACATATTTTAATGAACTACCTTTTTCGTGACCACAGTTTCTGCAACGGTGAGATCCAATGTACTATCCACGTAATCCGCATAATTGCATATTTCCCCCAATCTCGGTACTGCGGTATTGGACGAAACGGAGAGAATCTTGATTGAAATTTATGGATGGCAACTGTTTCGTTCAATAAAGTCTGATGGCACATCAAAGAAAGCTTCCTTCAGTGAATACATCTCGAAATGCCATAGGTCGTCTAGGCAAATTATATTACTCACGAATTTCGTGTGCAGAAAAAGTTCAATTTTAAAGCCATAGCCCTTTTTGATATCCGTGTCCTGTATTGTGCACTAATATCCAATCATCGTACCCTGAAAGCAGATATTTTAAAATTAAATTTTTTCATCTGGTACTTTTATGCATTTATTCTAGTCTTTTTGTTTTTAAACTATTATTTGCAATCAACGTGGCGCAGGTATTGTTAATAAATCTATAATAACCCTCGCCGAAACAAAAGAGAGAGGTATAGTAGATTTTAGAATAAGAATGAAGAAATTGCGGCACAAAAGATGAAAAATTAACGTAAATTGATAGAATTTTTTCAAGACGTTCCGCATCTGTACTTTATAATATTATTTACATTATCATGCTAATTTCATGAAAAATTTGACAGTTTTTATCAAATCTCCACGTTTTGAGACCCCCTGAATCAGAAAAAAACGATTTTTACGTAGGTGCCTGTCTGTACTATGTCTAAAGTCTGTAGGCACGATAACTATCGAAAGACTTATCAGATTAGATTGAGCTTTGCCACATGTTTGTAGGGCTATTAGGAGGTTTCAGTTCATTTTTGTTTTCAAAAATAGACTCGTTAAAGAAAGACTTCAAATACATGTAATGAAGTCTTTAGATATTTATTGATTATTTTTTTCAGGAGTTATTATGGAATGTTTAAACTATCCGATTCTACAGTTGCATTTTTCATTATTTGTGTTTTATTTTTTAATTGATTTTAAATATTGCAAAGTCAAAATAATAATAAATAATAATTGTTTTTAATTTATTAAATTAATCAACACTTTTACTGTACACTTACCTGTGATTCTTATCTTACTTTTGATGCTATTTTAGGCTCTAATCGTAATTTTGGCGAATTTAAGAGAAAAATCCAAAAAGCTATTAACTTGACATCATATGCTTTCTTAATATATAAAATTTTACAAAACCTTCAATGTATGAAAATACTCATCGTAACATTGCAAAACTTAGTTCTTACAATTTTATTATAATTTTAAAATAGTTGTAATTGGAAATTATTCGTAAATAATTGTAAAATAAATTTAAAAACATTTATTTTATAAAGAAATATCGCATGATTTCAAGAGAACAGAATAATTTTTGAAGGTAATTCTTTGTAGTATTTTAATAATTGATGAACATATTTTTAGAATATTTTTCGTTGATTCTGCCCTAGGGTGAAACACGATGGAAAAAACTGTCGTGAAATTTCAAATAAAAACTGTACTCTGTATACATTAATTTTGAAAATGAAAAATATGAACACTTTTTATAAATTTTTCTAAATGCTATTTGAATATCATACACATTGATATTTATTTTTAAAATTCTTGTAACTAGTTGGTCATTTCATCAATTTTACGAAATTTTTGTACCATGTTTAGCCTTAGTGAATAGATTTGTAGAATGAAATTATGAAAATATCTCCATTAGTTAGTTTTTGGTTGCAAATTATACTTTTTGTTGAAATTTTTATTTGACATATCTGAAATATTGAAAATTTTTGTGAAATTCTGTCAAGAATCGTATGAAACATATTTATATAACCGTAAAATAAGCAAATAAAAACTTAAAACATAAATAGTTTTTCCAAAATTTCATTTTGTATTAAAAATGATTTGTTGCCTTGAATTATAATCTTGTTAAAATTTTCCTTTTGTCTTCAATGACAAATTTCTTTGATTCGAAAATTTATTATTTTGGTTGAAAATTCATTCTCTTAAAGTTGGGTTTAACTGTTTTTAATTGAAAATGAGAATTTTTCATCGAAATAACAATGATTATATTTTTCGTTGAAAATTCAGCTTTTTTGGTCGAAAATTCATCTTTTTTTTCGGTTGAAAATTCGAGTGTTTGATTAAAACTTTTTTTGTGGTTGCAATTTTGATTTCCATACAGAAATATTGAAAAAAATTTGAAAATTTTCTTAAGAATATTACGAAAATTATATTGATATAAACCTAAAAATGAATAGTCATTCGAAATTTTTATTCTGTATACAAATATATATTTTTGCCTTAAATTATAATTTTGTTGAAATTTTCCTTTTTTCTTCACTGAAAAATTTCTTTGATATGAAAATTTATTATTTTGGTTGAAAATTCATTCTTTTGAAGTTGATTTTAACTGATTTTAATTAAAAATTATAACTTTTTCTTTGAAATAGCAATTATTACATTTTTTGTTGAAAATTTAGCTTTTTTGGTTGAAAATTAAACTTGTATTGGTTTAAAATTCGACTGTTTGGTTAAAACTTTTTTCGCTGTGGTAATTTTGATTGACATATAGAAATATTAAGAACTCGTTGAAAATTTTCTTAAGAATCTTAAGAAAATTATATTTATATAAATCTATACATAAAAGAACATAAAAAATAAATAGTTATTCAAAAATTTTATTTTCTATTAAAAATGATTTTTTTGCCTCAAATTATAATTTGTTTGAAACTTTCCTTTTTTCTCAAATAAAAATAATTTTCAGTTTAAAATTTATGTATGTTGTTGAAAATTCATTTTCTTAAAGTTAAATTGGACTATTTTTATTTAGAATAATTTTTTTCATTGAGATAGCAATTATCACACTTTTTGTTGAGAATTAACCTTCCTTGCCTCAGAATTAAACTATTAGGTTTACAATGTTTTTTTTTTGGTTCAAATTTTGATTTGAAATCAAAATCTCAAGAATCTCAGAAAACTTGTATTTATATTTACTTTTAAAATTTTATTTTAAGTGTAAAATAACTTTAATTGGAAATTAATTGTAAATGAGTGCAAAATGAATTTAACGAAATTTATTTTACAAAGAAATATACCATGATTTCAGAAGTACTAATCAATTTTAAAGTTAATTCTTTGTAGTATTTTAATAACTAATGAACATATTTTTAGAAACCTTTTCCTTGTTTCTGCCCTAGGGTCAAACATGGTACAAAAAACTGTCCTGAAATTTCAAATAAAAACGGTACTCTGTGTACATTAATTTTGAAAATGAAAAATATGAATACTTTTTATAAATAATTATTCGTAAATTGTATTTGAATATGATAAACATCGACTTTAATAGAAAAAATTACTGTAAATATTTGGTAATTTTTTTAATGAAATTATGAAAATATCTCCATTAGTTAGTGAACTACTATGAAGACTTGCCTTTCAAATGATATGAAAAACTTTTTTAAATGTTAGCTAACGGTTGTACAGATATCGGTTTAACCTTTTGGACCAGTTGGAGAAATAGATATTTGCTGTATCGTTTTCAGGATCTGATTCAACCAAACAGTCGAATTAAAAAAAATATGAATTTTTAACTAAAAAAGCTAAATTTTTAACAAAAAATATAACAAATGCTATTCCAATGAAAAATTATAATTTTTAATTAAAAACACTAAAGAACCAACTTAAAAAAAATGAATTTTCAAACAAAATAATAAATTTCCAAATCAAAGAAATTTTTCTGTGAAGAAAAAAGAAAAATTTCAACAAAATTATAATTTATGGCAAAAAATATCTTTGTATACAAAATAAAAATTTCGAATAACTACTTATTTTTAACTTTATACAAATATGATTTTCGTCAGATTGTTATGGAAATTTTTAAAGGTTTTTTAATATTGTACACTAAATTTAATGTTGAAATAACTATTTATTTTTAAGTTCATTTATTTTTAAGCTTACATAAATATAATTTTCGCAATATTGTTTACAAAAATTTCTAAGATTTTTTAATATTTCTGTATCTCAATCAAAATTTCAACAGTCATAAAAGTTTCAACCAAACAGTCGAAATTTCAACCGAAAAGAAGATGAATTTTCGACCAAAAAAGCAGAATTTTCAACAAAAAATGTAATAGTTGCTATTTCAATGAAAAAATTCTAATTTTTAATTAGAAACGGTTAAAACCAACTATAAAATAATGAATTTTCGACCAAAATAATAAATTTTCAAATCAAAGAAATTTTTCAGTGATGAAAAAAGGAAAATTTCTACAAAATTATAATCTGAGGCAAAAAATATTTTCGTATGCAAAATACAAGTTTCGAATAACTATTTATTTTTAAGTTTATTTATTGTTGTGTTTATTTATTTTCAAGTATATATAAATATAATTTTCGTAAGATTCTCAAGAAAATTTTTTAAGATTTTCCAATATTTCTGTATGTCAAGCAAAATTTAAATAACAAAGAAAGTCTTAACTACACAGTCAAATTTTCAACCGAAAAAAAGATGAATTTTCCACCAAAAAAGCTGAATTTTTAACGAAAAATGTAATAATTGCTATTTCACTGAAAAATGCTAATTTGTAATCAAAAACAGTTAAAATAAAATTCAAGAGAATGAATTTTCAACCAAATAAATAAATTTCAATTAAAATAAAATTTTTAGTGAAGAAAAAAGGGAAAATTCCACAAAATTATAATTTAAGGCAAAAAATATTTCTGTATAAAAAATAAAAATTTCGAATAAATATTTATTTTTAATTTTATTTATTGTTAGCTTTATTTGTTTTTAAGTTTATATGAGTATAATTTTAGTGATATTCTTGAAAAAAAATTTATAAGATTTTTTAATATTTCCGTATGCCAATCAAAATTTCAATAACAAAAAAAGTTTTAATCAAACAGTAGAATTTTCACCCGAAAAAAAGATGTGTTTTCGACCAAAAAAGCTGAATTTTTAACGAAAAATGTAATAATTGCTATTTCAACGAAAAATTCTAATTTTTAATTAGAAACAGTTAAAACCAACTTCCAAAGTATGAATTTCCGAAAAAAATAATAAATTTTCAAATGAAAGAAATTTTTCAAAGAAGAAAAAAAAGGAAATTTCTACAAAATTATAATTTAAGGCAAAATATATTTTTGTATAGAAAATAATGATTTCAAATAACTACTTATTTTTAAGCTTATTCATTGTTGTGTTTATTTATTTTCAAGTTTATATAAATATAATTTTCGTAAGATTCTTAAGAAAATTTTTTAAGATTTTCCAATATTTCTTTATGTCAATCAAAATTTCAACAAAAAAAAAAGTTTGAACCAAACAGTCGAATTTTCAACCGAAAAAAAGATGAATTTTCGAACAAAAAAGCTGAATTTTCAACGTAAAATGTAATAATTGCTATTTCGATGAAAAAATTTGAATTCTTATTCAAAAACAGTTAAAATCAAATTTAAAAGAATGAATTTTCAACAAAATAAATAAATTTCGATAAAAATAAAATTTTTAGAGGAGAAAAAAGGAAAATTTCTACAAAATTATAATTTAAGGCGAAAAATATTTTTATATAAAAAATAAAAATTTCAAAGAACTATTTACTTTTAAGTTTATATGAATATAATTTTCGTAATAATCTTAAAAAAAATGTCCGAAATTGTTGAATATTTCTGTATGGCAATGGAGATTTCAAAAACAAAAAAAGTTTTATACAAACAGTCGCACTTCCAACCGAAAACAATGATGTATTTTCGACCAAAAAAAGCTGAATTTTCAACGAAAAATATAATAATTGCTGTTTCAATGAGAAAATTCTAATTTCCATTTAGAACCAGTTAAGAACAACTTCGAAAGAATGAATTTTCAATCAAAATAATAAATTTTTAAATCAAAGAAATTTTTCAGTGAAGAAAAAAGGAAAATTTCTACAAAATTATTATTTAAGCAAAAAATATTTTTATATACAAAATAAAAATTTCAAATAACTATTTATTTTAAAGTTTATATGAATATAATTTTCGTAATAATCTTAAGAAAAATTTCTGAAATTTTTGAATATTTCTGTATGGCAATCAAAATATCCACAATAAAAAAAGTTTTAACGAAACAGTCGAATTTTCAACCGAAAAAAAAGATGAATTTTCGACCAAAAAAGCTGACTTTTTAACGAAAAATGTAATAATTGCTATTTCAATGATAAATTCTAATTTTTAACTAAAGCAGTTAAAATAAACTATAAAATCTAAGGTGAAGAATATTTTTGTATACAAAATGAAGTTTTGGAATAGCTATTTATTTTTAAGTTAATTTATTATTTAAATTATATAAATACAATTTTCGTAATATTCTTTAAAAAAATCTAAAATTTTTTTTAATATTCCTGTATCTCAATCAAAATTTCAATAACAAAAAAAGTTTCAACCAAACAATCGAGTTTTAAACCGAAAAAAAGATGAATTTTCTACCAAAAAAGCTAAGTTTTCAAAGAAAAATGTAATAATTGCTATTTCAATGAAAAAATTATAATGTTTAATCAGAAACAGTTAAAACCAACTTTAAAAGAATGAATTTTCAACCAAAATAATAAATCTTCAAATCAAAGAAATTTGTCAGTGAAGAGAAAAGGAAAATTTCTACAAAATTCTAATTTAAAGCAAGAAATATTTTTGTATACAAAATAAAAATTGCGAATAACTATTGATATTTATGTTTATATAAATATAATTTTCGTAATATTCTTACGAAAAGTTTCCTCAGATTTTTTAATATTTCTGTTTGACAATCAAAATATCCACAACGAAAAAAGTTTTAACCAAACAGTCGAATTTTCAACGGAAGAAAAGATGAATTCTCTACCAAAAAACCTGCATTTTCAACGAAAAATGTAATAATTGCAATTTCAATGAAAAAATTCTCATTTTTCATCAGGAACAGTTAAAATCAACTTTCAAAGAATGAATTTTAGACGAAAATAATAAATTGTCCTATCAAGGAAATTCTTCAGTGATAAAAAAAGGAAAATTTCTACAAAATTATAATTTAAGGCAAAATATATTTTTGTATACAAAATAAAAATTTCAAATAACTATTTATTTTTAAGTTTATTTATTGTTAAGTTTATTTATTTTCAAGTTTATATAAATATAATTTTCGTAAGATTCTCAAGAAATGTTTTAAAGATTTTCTAATATTTCTGTATGTCAATCAAAATTTCAATAACAGAGAAAGTCCTAACCACACAGTCTAATTTTCAACCGAAAAAAAGATGAATTTTCGACCAAAAAAGCTGAATCTTTAATAAAAAATGTAATAACTTCTATTTCACTGAAAAATTCTAATTTTTAATCAAAAACAGTTAAAATCAAATTTAAAAGAATGCATTTTCAACAAAGAAATAAATTTCAATTAAAACAAAATTTTTAATGAACTAAAAAGGGAAATTTCCACAAAATTATAATTTAAGGCAAAAATATTTTTATATACAAAATAAAAATTTCAAATAACTATTTATTTTGAAGTTTATATGAATATAATTTTCGTAATAATCATAAGAAAAATTTCTTAAATTTTTGAATATTTCTATATGGCAATCAAAATATCCACCACAAAATAAGTTTTAACCGAGCAGTCGAATTTTCAACCCAAAAAAAGATGAATTGCCGACCAAAAAAGCTGAATTTTCAACGAAAAATGTAATATCTACTATTTCAATTAAAACATTCTAATTTTTAATTAGAGACAGTTAAAACAAACGTTAAAAGAATGAATTTTCGAACAAAATAACATATTTTCAAATTAAAGACATTTTTCATTGATGAAAAAAGGAAGATTTCTTCAAAATTATAATTTAAAGCAAAAAATAATTTTGTATACAAAATAAAAATTTCGGATAACTATTTATTTTTAAGTTTATAGAAATATAATCTTCGTAATATTCTCAAAAAAAAATCGAAGATTTTTCAATATTTCTGTATGTCAATCTAAATTTCAACAAAAAAAAAAGTTTTAACCAAATAGTCGACTTTTCACCCGAAAAAAAGATGAGTTTTCGACCAAAAAAGCTGAATTTTTAACGAAAAATGTAATAATTGCTATTTCAATGGAAATTTCTAATTTTTAATTAGAAACAGTTAAAACCAACTTCCAAGTATGAATTTCCAACTAAAATAATAAATTTTCAAATCAAAGATATTTTTCAGTGATGAGAGAAGAAAAATTACTACGAAATTATGATTGAAGGCAAACATTTTTTTGTATACAAAATAAAAATGTCGAATAACTGTTTATTTCAAGTTTATTTCTTGTTAAGTTTATGTATTTTCAAGTTTATATAAATATAATTTTCATAAGATTCTTAAAAAAAATGTCAAAGATTTTGTAATATTTCTGTATCTCAATCAAAATTTAAACAAGAAAAAAAGTTTTAACCAATCACTTCAGCGATGAAAAACGGAAAATTTCTACAAAATTATAATTTAGGTCAAAAAATATTTTTGTATACAAAATAAAAATTGCGAATAACTTTTCATTTTTAAGTTTATATAAATATAATTTTCGTAAGATTCATAAGAACATCTTCAAAGATTTTTTAATATTTCTGTATGGTAATCAAAATATCCACGACAAAAAAAGTTGTAACCAAACAGTCGAATTTTCAACCCAAAAAAAGATGAATTTTCGACCAAAAAAGCTGAATTTTCAACGAAAAATGTAATCATTGCTATTTCAATGGAAAAATTATAATTTTTCATCAGAAACAGTTCAAACCAAATTTAAAAGAATGAATTTTCGAACAAAATAACAAATGTTCAAATCCAAGACATTTTTCAGATATGAAAAAAGGAAAATTTCTATAAAATTATAATTTAAAGTGAAAAATATTTTTGTATACAAAATAAAAATTGCGAATAACTATTAATTTTTAAGTTTATATAAATATAATTTTCATAAGATTCTTAAGAAAATTTTCAAAGATTTTTAAATATTTCTGTATCTCAATCAAAATTTTAACAAAGAAAAAACTTTTAACCAATCACTGGAATTTTCAACCGAAAGAAAGATGAATTTTCGACCAAAAAAGCTAAATTTGTAACAAAAAATGTAATAATTGCTATCTCAATTAAAACATTCTAATTTTCAATTAGACACAGTTCAAGCCAACTTTAAAAGAATGAATTTCCCACAAAAATAATAAATTTTCAAATTAAAGAAAATTTTTAGCAATGAAGAAAGGAAAATTTCGACAAAATTATAATTTAAGGTAAAACATATTTTTGCACACAAAATAAAAATTGCGAATAACTATTGATTTTTCAGTTTATATAAATATAATTTTCGTAATATTGTTAAAAAAAATTCAAAGGTTTTTCAATATTTCTGTATGTTAATCTAAATTTCAACAACAAAAAAAGTGTTGAACAAACAGTCGAATTTTCAACCGAAAAAAGGATGAATTTTCGACCCGAAAAGCTTAATTTCCAACGAAAAATGTAATAATTGCTATTTAATGGAATATTCTAATTTTTAATTAGAAACAGTTGAAACCAACTTTAAAAAAATGAATTTTCAAACAAAATAACAAATTTTCAAATCCAAGACATTTTTCAGTGATGAAACAAGGAAAATTTCTACAAAATTGCAGTCTGAGGCCAAAAATATTTTTGTATACAAAATAAAAATTTCGAATAACTATTTATGTTTGAGTTTATTTCTTGTTAAGTTTATTTATTTTCAAGTTCATATAAATGTAATTTCCGTAAGATTTTTAAGGAAATTTTTAAAGATTCTTCAATATTTCTGTATGTCAATCAAAATTTCAACAACAAAAAAAGTTTTAACCAAATAGTCGAATTTTCAACCGAAAAAAGGATGAATTTTCCACAAAAAAGCTGAATTTTCAACAAAGAATGTAATAATTCTCATTTCAATGAAAAAATTCTTATTTTTAATTAGAATCAGTTCTTATTTATTCATAATGTGTCCCCTAAGGGTTTACAAGACTAGAATCAGTTAAAACCAACTGTAAAATACTGAATTTTCAACCAAAATAATAAATTTTCAAATCAAAGATATTTTTCAGTGGTGAGAGAAGGAAAATTACTACAAAATTATGATTGAAGGCAAAAATTTTTTTGTATAAGAAATAAAAATTTTGAATAACTGTGTTTCTTTCTTGTTAATTTGATGTATTTTTAAATTTATGTAAATATAATTTTCATATGATTCTTCAGAAAATGCTCGAAGATTTTTTAATATTTCTGTATCTTAATCAAAATTTTAACAAAAAAAAAAAGTTTTAACCAATTATTCGAATTTTCAACCGAAAGAAAGATGAATTTTCGGCCAAAAAAGCTAAATTTTCAACAAAAAATGTAATAATTGCTATATCAATTGAAACATTCTAATTTTCAATTAGAAACAGTTAAAACAAACTTTAAAAGAATGAATTTTCAACCAAAATTATAAATGTTCAAATTAAAGAAAATTTTCAGCAATGAAAAAAGGAAAATTTCTACAAAATTGTAATTTAAGGTAAAAAATATTTTTGTATACGAAATAAAAATTGCGAATACCGATTCATTTTTAGGTTTATATAAATATGATTTTCGTCAGATTCTTGAGAACATTTTCAGAAATTTTTTAATATTTCTGTATGTCAATCTAAATTTCAACAACATAAAAGTTTTAACCAAACAGTCGAATTTTCAACCGAAAAAAAAGATGAATTTTCGACCAAAAAGCTGAATTTTCAACAAAAAATGTAATAATTTTTATTTCAATGAAAACATTCTAATTTGCAATTAGAAACAGTTGAAACCAAGTTCAAAAGAATGAATTTTCAAACGAAATAATAAATTTTCAAATCAAAAACATTTTCAGCGAGGAAAAAAAGAAAATTTCTACAAAATTATAATTTAAGGTAAAAAATATTTTTGTATACAAAATAAAAATTGCGAATAACTATTTATTTTTAAGTTTATATAAATATAATTTCCGTAATATTCTTACAAAATCAATTGCTAGTTTAAGGTCAGAAGTTACTTTAAGTGTAGCTGTAAGAGTACTATGCCTGGAACGAAACCCAGATTGCATTGGGTCTATATATATATATATATATATATATAAATAAATACAAGTCTTAAAATGTATAAAGTATTACTATATTTCATTCATTTGTTTATTTAATTTATGTTCTTCTCTTTTAATTGTGCCTTTACACATGGTTTATATTCGGAGGCTCTATATTATTATTAAAATGTGAATATTGTGTTGAAATTTTGGGAAATATTTCAAAATATATAAGGGGACGTCTGTCTAGCCCATTTTACTTTGTTTAAATAGTGCAATTTTATTCATTTTTAATTTGTAATGTAACTGAGAACAGGGCTTTAGAGACCTAGCAAGAATAAAATAAATAAAATTGCATTATTCAAACAAAATAAAAACTCAAATGGGCTAGACAGGCGAGCGGTTATATATTTTGAACCATTTTCCAAATTTCGGCATGATATATTTATTTGTTTAATTATAAAGCCGCCGAATAATATAATCCCTTGTAATAATTGGTCACGTGACAGACTGTCACGTGCTCAATGCTCAAAATACGTTATACCTTTTTCAAGAATTTTTAACAAGCCCCCTCCCCCCTGCGTGATACTTTTTCCATTGTACTTTTCATAGAGCATAATGCTTTGGAAGACACCCATGACCCACCCCCTGAAAAAATCACGTATTTTGTGAATGAGCCCTGAATAATTTTTGAGCTGTTAAAAAATGTTTCGTAAAAGATAGCGTTTAGGTTGTTTTGGTTGGACACGCAAATAAAGAAAAATATATAATCATGTTTTTACATTCTTATACTAAATAACAAAGTATACATTTATGGCGTCTGTACTCTGTAAGCACGATAGCTTTCGAAAAAATTATTATATTGAATTGTGCATTGGCATTCTTATTCAAAGCCTAAAGAGAAAGGACCAGTCAGCCATTTTTTACCAGCGGTTCTGGTTTTATCCTTCGAAAATTTTTTTAAAAAAGAAACAATTCTCTTTTTCGCTTAAGCCAGGATACATTTTTTCAACGAAAAATTCCATTTACTAGCAAAACTATGCGGATACAGAAAAACGTTAAGTTATTTGCCGTGCCAAAAATCAGATCTCTGAAAAATAGGCATACTATTATTTAAAGAATTAAAATGATATTACTGATGATGTTTTTAAAAAAAACATTATTTTTAATGCAAACATTTTAATACATACAAAAAATTTTATTTTAATGAAGTTTTTTACAATTGAATTTTTTCTCTCTGTCACTTCTTATCATTCTTTAAAAAATGGTTAAATTTTAATAATCGATGCATAATTTTTTTCGCTGGAAACATCTGCAACTCTACTGCTTCTAATTTTAAAAGTCGGTTTTTCATTAGCTAGCATCGCCAGAACAATTATTTGCTAAGAAAATATTTTAAAACAAATAACGATAATTAAAGATTGTTCAGCTATTTTCAAAATTGGAAATAGTAGTGTTGTAGGAAGTATTTTGCCTGAAAAAAATTGGTAAGAAGTGGCAGTAAGAAAAAATTCAATTACAACAAATATTGTCAAAATAATTATTTTTCGTGAGTTTTAAACTTTTCTCATGAAAAATAATATTATTTTATTCATAATACATGATTGATAATATCATTTCAATTCTTAAAATCATGAAAAACTTAATTTTTCAGAGACCTGATTTGTGGTACTACAAAATTTGTTTACCTTAAAAAGATCTTCAAATTTACCAGAAACAAATTCTGAATTTGTTCACTCTCTGAATTTGTATCAGTGAGATTTTACTGAATCAAATCAGGATAGTTTTCACTGATCAATAGTAAAATGTCACTGGCTGGCAATGTTTCGTTTCACAGAAGTTTATCAGTAAAACTAAGAATTCACTGTTTAAATTCAATAAATATGTCATTCTAATCAGTAATATTTTATTTTTAATCAGTGGAAATCTTTACAGATTTGATTCAGTGGCTCATTTGCCGCTAACTCAAATTTAGAGAACACTAATGTGTCATAAATATTTATAATATTCAACTTGTACCAAATTTTTTTCGTATCCATGACTTCGGAACAAAGTTCAGGAGTTTTCAATGAATTTTTCGCCTGTATTTCTACTCACTTTGATCTATTCCGCTACTTCGATCGACTTATGTAATTAGGTATGGATCTAATTTTACAATGATCTTTTTCACTGACACCATCAATTTTTGGTCTGTTTTATGAATTTTTATATATATTCTATTCTACTTTGAAGTAATCAATGTATCCATTTATGTACAGCTTTCTCAAATTCAATAGAATAAAATGGAAATTGATACCTTTCTAAAACAGATGGCTGGAGTAAAATTGCTTTTAAAAACTGAAAACGTATATATTCAAACAGAAGAATCGGGCAGTATTACCTCTATCATTCAAACTAAACAGGACCAAGAACTTACATTAATTTCTGGATAAAATACATACCATCCCTAGAATAGAAACAGCATATGATCAAATAAAAATTCTATATGAGTTCACGAAAAAAATATAAGCTGTGTATTGATACCAGTAGATTGACAAAACATAATCAAAATGAAGATTTTTTTATTTGAGAGAGCTTCACACCTAATGACATGGATATTCCGTTTTCTTAAATTTATGACAATTTTGTTTCTGTAAATTGAGAAACCATTGATGTCCAATTTCAGACAATCGCGATAAATAAATTTTTAAAGAACTATTTTAATAGTGCAGCAATTCATATTGCTAATGCAAAGAAACATTTCTTATCACGCCCCCCAATTCCAAGCCTCCATGCATTTCACGCGACATTCGCCTCAATACAGGAAAAGCCTCATCAGTGATGTTCGTTTTATGTTTAGCAGTGTCTTTCATTTGCTGTAATTTGTAGTTACATACTTGAATCAAAATTATATTTAGTTTTATAAAGTAATATTTAGAATCGCCGACAGTAATTGTTTGTTTCGCAAATTTTGCCCCCTTTGCCATCCAGTTTTACCTTCTACAGAAGTTATTATACTTTTATATAAATATAATACTTTCGCTGTTCCATATTATCGTATTTATACAATATATGACTACATAAAATTATTGTAAAATATGAATTACCTATCTACAGTTACTGTCGATGACTCTAAATAAATATATATGAATATATAACTAAATATTATACAACTAGGTAAGTAAATATATAACCATCATCACTAATGAGGCTTTTGTCTGTGATGAGACGAATGTGGCGCCGCGGTAGCGATGGAGAAGGTACTTTTGAATTAAGAACTTTGAATGGTGAAATGCATAGAGGTTTGAGAGGCTTACGGGCTTGTTTCTCTTATAAAACATCAATTTCGCTCATCTTCAGAATGTCTATTTTACCCATTCATTGTCAAGGAGATTTTTTTGGTTCCATGATGCCTTCACATCGAATCGGTTTTCATAATTTGAACAAAAAATTCTGTATGAAAGTCAACTTTTTCCGTGTAGATTAGCCATTAGAGAATATAACTTAATCTTTTGCCCCTCAGCTCGAATATAATTTAATGTCACCCCAAAATCTTTTCCTGAGATTGAAATGTAAAAAATAAAAAACTGCTCCAATATCGATCCCCAAAAAGCAGCAATTTACGCTCGTACTGTATAGAACTAGGGGTGATTTTTCAAATGGGGCGGCTGTCCCCTTTGGCATCAGAATGACTGACGTACAAAAGACACAAAAAATTGGGACACAGTCTCAGCTGCAGACTCCTCGATGTTATCCTCTTTTTTTATGCGTCTGCTGAAGGAAAACTATACGTGTGGAGGGGAAGGGGGAGTGGAAGACTTAGGGTGTAGAAAAAAGCGAATACGTAAGAGTTCAGCTGTGTGGTTGGTATTCGAAGATACGTCAAAACTACTTATGCGCTGATATATCCCGGAGCATGTGCGAGAAGAGAGGTCCTACTGGCTGCAGTGTGGGGATTATGATAAGATATTCACTGCCAGAAACAGGAAGAGAGCGGAGTTTTCAGCTTCCCCGTATCCAGAATGTAATATAAGGAAACGCCGAAGAAAATAGCTTGATCTTGACTTGGTGGTGGAAGCAAGGGGTGCAAGGGCTGTAAGGGGTGAAAGAGGGGTGGAAGAGGAGCGATGTGATAGACGGAGAGATATAGATAGAGAAGGAGCAAGAGGAATAAACCGAGTCAAGATGAACTAAGAGAGTAAGGAAGATTGGATAGGAAGGGATAGGTAAGAAGCAGAAAGAGAAGGAAAACGAGTCTCCAGGACCATCGTAATACGAAGGTGGTTGCACGTCTACCGATATCCTTACCCATAGTATAGCGCTTTTATTTTATGGCCAAATTATTCCTCAGAGAAATAATTCCATCTTCACGAAATGGTATAGGTAAATATTATACAATCTATGTATATATGTACACACAGCATCGCGATTGTTTTGTAAACTACAAAAGAGTACTTCTTCCAAATGAAAGGTACACTCCACGCTGAAAGAGTGATGCATTAGGATATTTAAAAAAATTTCAAATGGTTATAATATAATTCTTTAGGGAAATATCTATTAAAAAGCTAAATATTCTTCACCAATTTTTTAGATCACCAATATCTCTAAAATTATTATTAATGTTAATTTAAAAAATTGGAGGAAAAGGCTATTCTTTAGATATTTCTCTACAAAATGATTTTAAAAAACAATTCAAATAGGGTTCATCCAAAGCATATTTGTATGAGTTTTAAGAAAATATAATTAAAAAAATTTGCTAATTGTTTACTTTAATGACTTTTCTGAATTTTTGAGTAGGGGAGCGGCGGCGAATGCGGCGCACATAAAGGAAAACGCACTATTAAAATTCAAATATAAAGTAAAATATTGTAAAAAAATATATTCTGTTGAGGCCAATATCTTACCAATGCTCTATGCATGGAGATAATTTAATTGAAGTTCATTAAGGGGGTATTCCAATGTGAACGCATAAAAAAAAGCATATTTTCAATCATTTTTTTCGCGGAAACTGTTGTATGTAATTGAACGAATGTTTTTTTCTCTTGAAGGTATGATCAAGAGAAGTAAACAAAATTTTGTTTGGTGGTAAAAAATATTTATTCAATTATTTATAAAATAAAATGCATGTGTGCAAAAAAAAAAAGTTTTCTGGTGGCGCAGGTGATTTTGGCTCTCCTGATGATCCGAAACAGAAAATCGAAAAAGTTTATTAATCTATGTCATCGCCCCTATGGTCCGAACCTCCACTTTTTCATTTAATTGAAAATTAACAAAATGGCGGCGTTTATTGTGAAAGAGAGAAAAAAAACAATACTTCTTTTGCAAAATAAATCAAAATATCAACAAGTTGGACGTTCGGACGATAGCCATGATAGTACTGAATATCGTGTGAGAATTTGAAGTCGATATGCCCGGTCATTTTTGAGAAATCACCTGCGCCAGCAGAAAACTTTTTTTTTGCACACATGCATTTTATTTTATAAGTAAATAAATAATTTTTGTTTAACATCAAGCAAAATTTTTTTACACTTTCCTTGATCATACCTTTAAGAGAAAAAAACATTCGTTCAATTATATACAATGGTTCCCGAGAAAATAATTATTGAAAATATTCTTTTTTTTATGCGTTCACATTGAACGCATAAACGCATTGACGCATTGGCGCGTTTCGATTTCAATTCATAATTATTGAATAAAAAACAAATTATGAAGAAAAATAAGTAAATTTTAATAAAAATAAGATGAATATATTCACGTTTAATATTATTAACGCCGTCGCTCCCCTAAACGGTTTGAAACCTTTTGTAAACAAAAAATACAAAAATAATCCAAAAAATGTTGTCAATAACTGATTTTTTTGAACGTTTTGGTTTTTCCATGGGATAATATTTACTTTATACGCACTTCAATACACTTTTTACAAAAACATTTATATTCGTCTGAGAAACACAGAAATAATTAAAACCTTTTTTATTCTTTCAAATAAAATTTCAGATCAAAACAATATAAGAAGAAATGCGAATCGATAAAAAATTGATTGAATATTATAAGTGTTTAATTACTTTAATGATTTTCACTAATTGCTGATTAATTTGAAAATATAACAGTTGATTAATTCGAAATATCGAAATAGTAAAAATTAAAAATTGCTATAATTACCATGAACATTATAATATGTTAAATCAATTTTGTTTCATTAATAAATTATAAATTTTTATAATTTTTTAGTTCTTCAAATGGTAATTTTTTGAGCTCGAAAAGGGAAGTTCTGTCACATCCTAACCCTTTTCCAGCTTCAAAAAGTACTAATAATTTCTGTTTCTGGCAATTTGATAACTAATTTTTCGAATTCGTCTTGAAAATGTCATTTGCAAATATTTTCAAGATTATATTCGTAATCAGCACCTCAAAATACGTTAGCATTCGTGGCTTTGACAGAATAAGATTAGAATTAGTTATGAACGTGATTTTTACAGATTTTTAATATTTTAGATCTTTTTGTGGGAAAAATATAAAACTCTTTGATTCTCCTACGAATGATATTTTACTTTTGGACTAGAAAAAAAGATTTTCCAAAAAGTTTCAAACCATTGACTCCAAATTCGGAAAAGACATCAAAACATCAATGTGAATCAATCAATCAATGCAGTAAAAAATATCATTGAAATTTTATTCTATTATGCTATACCAATAAATAATTGATTTTTTGTATTATCACAGTGTGTATAACTGTATATATATATAAATGACACATTTTCAGTATCTTGAATTTTTTTGAAGGGATTTTATGTATGTATTTTCGATCAATAATAAACTTGTACTAAGAGAAGATATGTGTGAATTCGACCTCGGGGTTTTCCACTTTGTATTTAGAATTGTATGGTGCTCATTTGATGAGCATGCTGTCTCATTACAATTAATTTGTAAATATATTTTCTCCGCCATAGAAAAAGCATTAATGATTTTTTAAGTCTCGAATCAAGAAGTGTTTTCTATTTTCGCATCAGCTTTGAATTATGTTAATGAAACCAGTTTTTAATGTAAGAAGCCTATTTTTCAAATATTATAAACCACAACTTTACTACTCTTCAATAAAATGTATTAATATTATAGTTTATATTCTTGCATCTAAATTTAATGAAATCAATAAAAAAATTGTACTATAAAAACTCCATTTTTTAAATATTATGAAAGTGATCAAAAAATGTAATTAATATTTTCAGAAATCCATCCATACATACAAAAATCCAGACAGCTGCTTAGAACGTTGTACCATACATTTATCAATTGATAAAATTTTAATTAATTAATTTCCAAATATTGGAAATTGTTACGATTACGAAGCTTCCTCTATGAGGAAGCAAAAGGATCAAATAACCTTTTTTATTCTTCAGAGGAATTCGAAAGAAAATTTCTTCAGCATAAAATTGCTTGGTAAAATTCGATTATCGAGACTCCAGAGCCATTTTTAAGATTTTATCAAAACGATATAAATATATATTTCAGAATAACAATATAATTAAATATTTCAGAAAATGTATAGTACCTTCATTGGGAATTCTGTTTCATTCAATCAGAGAAAGAGTTTTCCACACGCATTCAATGGAAATGGAATTTTGTTGTATCAAATAGAATGCTAGAATTAAATACAATTATTTATAGACCTTAACTTACGCATGATATGGTTCACAAATGTTTAACTTCACTCACATTCAATTTAATTGGGATTGAAACTCAGTAATTTATGGTATTCATTTCAGTAATATTTGTTATTAGAGGCAAATTACAAAGATTTATTAATTCAGTGAATAAATACTGAGGGACCAATTAATGACTACAAAAGAATAAAGATATAATATTGTGCACAAATAAAAAATGGATGTCGATCATTTTGTCAAATATTATATAATTGTTCAAAAATTTCGAGATATCAAGCACTTCACTTCATTCAATTTATCACTGCCATTGTGGAGTGGCGTTTTCCCTTTGCTGAACTTTATAAAACTATCGACTCGACTTAAACCTTACTGCGACGCCATTTCCTATTCAGGTGAAATACAGCACAATCCTTTAAATTTCATCACGGAGTTACATATAAAAGCTTATTTAAACATTCTCTTTCTGAAAATTACATGCTTTGTCTGTTTTTCAATATTATAAACTTTCTTCAAATTTTTGTGAATTTTTAGGGAACTTTTATGAGTTTTTAAATAATTATTTTAATATTTCATAAAACCCGAATTTCTGATGAAAACATTCTAACTTTATATATAACGTCTCCAAAATAGGGGAATTATTATCGAAAAATCCGACGTCACGTTTGCAGGACGAAAGTGCCAAAACGAAAATCAAGACTTTCGCAAGATCTGTAAAAGCAAAGAAGAAAAAATTCTTTTAAAATGTGCCAACGTTAAGCTGACAGAAAATATAATATGCCAATTTAATTTGAGGAATTTATTAAATCACGAGTTTTTCAAAAGTAAGATATTTTTTACACTAGAAGTACCGGGATTTTCTGCCACGTTTGATTACCACGAGGGGTCAATTGACCCCTACCTGCGTTGGATGTCAAATAATGATTTTAAACAGATTCTACTATCAAAAGTTAATGATATAAGTATGCTATATTCATATTACATCGTTAATATAAGTGGAGAAGAGTAGTGAGTCCTGAAAAAGTACAACAAAGAAGTGAAAATACAAAAGAGTAGAAGAAGAAACGACCATAAATACAAACTCCAGCAGGCAGTATATCATCTATTTCCTGTTAAATAGAAGAGCAGTGATAGTGCTCAGCATTAGAAATATCACACACACGTTATTAGGTATATGCACTGGTAATCGTCACTGCATTAGTTATCGTCAGATGGCTCAATATTCTTTGTATAACAAGACTCGCTCTTGCCACGTGTGATAAAAAATGTTATTTTAGGTAAGTTTAAATATCCTTTTACCAAAATAGTATACTTTTTTCGTGTTAACACTTGGTTACGTGCCTGACGATTACTAACGCTTTTGCATAATTTGAATGTTAATCGTGAATAAAAATTGACTCCAATGAAATATCGTGTGAAGTGATCAAAATTGAGTTTTTCTATATCTGCTTTAATCGGTTAAGCCCTTTGTGAACATAAAAATTGTGTTTTAAATACAATTATAAGCATTTTTAATTTCCAATTTGGCTTAAGGTGACGATTACTAGTGCGATAGAAGCGATATAAATCAGACCTGCTGCGCAGAAGTGGAACGAAGTAATGAAATACCAGCCAAAACGCTATAGGGTCAATTAACCCCTGCCGTTAACAGACTATAAAAACTCGATTTTTTTTTAAAGTGCGCACCCAATATTTCCGAAAAAATGGTCAAATACTGCTATTTATAAATAAATAAAAGTCACAAAACGCCGTCTCTCTGCAAGCAACCGCTGCGGAGATTTACCACTTTCAAAATTGAAAGGGGTCAATTGACCCCGCCCGGTACTTCTAGTGTTAAACACGTCGAAAATGTACTAAACTTCTTAAACTTCTTACGATGTAATGACGCATTTATGTGGAAATCGTTTTCAATGTTTTAATGGACTGCCAATGTACAAATATTGTCCCCGAATTTAAGTACAGCATATTTCAAAGGTCAAATAAACTTCATGAATATTTGGGGTTGAGTCATGTATCTCGCATTCAGAAAAATTTGAAGTTCATAAAAAACTAACAAAAATGCAACAAGTCACATATGCGGCGAGTTACATTTGAAGCTAGTTACATTCGCGGCAAGTCACATTGCGGCATCTCTTATTCAGAAAATGTAAAGTCCAAAAAAGTTGGCAATAATGCAAGAAGAAAACCTTGTAAATCTAAAGTAAATCTATCTTGTAAATCTAAAAAATAATGTATTTTGCACCCCTACCCCTTTCTAACGTCCCATGGGGACGTGCCACAAATGTGTCATTTTTAAAACTGTTCTTCGCGAGATATTATTTTCAAACCCAATTGTAAATACGCTTTCATATGTCCAAAAGTGCATCACAATTTTGGGCGGTGCCAGTTATTTGTGTTTTTGAGAAAAACGTCTTTGAAGTTTTCTCAAAGGACAAGTTTTAAAATGACGAATAATTTTTTTTCCATAAACAAATGAAAAAATTAACATTTTTCATTTTTATACAGAAAATTAAAATAAATTACGAATAAAAACTGTCTAAAACATTCTTCTCTCTTATTAAAGTATATAAGGAGGATACATGGAAGCAGGATTACTATAAAAGAGAAAAAGTAGCTCAAAATTGTTAATGCAAATATCTTTAAACATTTTAGCAATTTCGAAATAAAACTAGACACAGTTATTAAGTACTTCGAACACTATTAATAGCCCAAAGAAGAGCAAAGTCTGATACATGACCCCTCACACTCCAGCGAAATGCCCCATACACGTCTACAGGCATGAAAGGGTTATGAAATCAAGGATCATTTCCTTTCTATAAGGAACAATTGGTTGGAGTAATAAATAGAAATAAAAAAAAGCCTTTTTTGAAATACTCTAATTAATGTACCTACTACATTTAACATAATCCACTTTCAGAAAATATTTTGAGAAATATTCCAAAAGGATGGAAACAAGTCTAAAATGCTTATAAATTAAGGGCGCCAGAATGGTTCGTTAAATAGCAGTGCAGGTACTGACTCCAATTTTGGGAGGGAAAAGGATTTTTTTAAACTTATTTTAAGTGAGCAGCGACTCTAACAAGCGACACAGATTCAAGGAATGACAACTGGAGCGAGAAAGTACGTAATTGTCAGGATCAGGATATGCTCCGACTACATTTAATGGAACAACCTTAGCGAGTCAAAGGCTTGTCAGAATGTCTCTTGTGGTTTATAACTGTCTCTTATCAAATGCTTCGAATTTCGGATAGAATGTGCAGTCCAGTTAGTACATATCTTGCATTTAGTTTCACTATGTTTATTGAAATTTAACAAGAACTTCTAATACCATAAAAGAGACCTAAAATTTTCGCAAGACAAGTCAGTCAAACTTGCTCTAACGTTCTACGAACATTGTTGCTCTTCTTTTTAGAAATTTTCTTCCAAAAGTTTCAAACTGAAATTCTACAAAATGATACAGTTGTTATTTTGATAAGAAAATCGTACATTTATAGTTTTCCATTATCAAGATTTGTGGTGGCAAATGGCCGCCAAGTAAAAAAAAATCTATAACAAGAATCCTTATCTGGAATAATCATGTATTTTGGACCTTCTTTGGATTGTCGACGCAATTCTCAATCGATTTCAATAAAACTTGGCAGCCAATAATAAAATTAGAAAGATTAGGAATCATAGAACCAAGAAAATCTTCTTGACAGCGAATGTGGAACGTATAAATTTTGAGGATGTGCGATACTGATCTTTTATAATAACTGTTTCTTTGCACGAGCAATCTGAATTGCTGCACTACACTGATAAAAAAATTCTGTTGAATCAAAAGTACGCTCTTTCACGCTTGGTCAAAAGCAGATCTTATTGATCAAAATGGATATACTACCGAGTTCACATCATCACTATCGTATTCACAGCATCATTGTCAAGCCGAAATAAATCATTATTGTGTCATTGAATATTCACTTGAATGAATAGTATCTGCTTTTGACCGAGCACGAAAGTGCGTACCTTTCATTCAGTAGCATTTTTTCTCAGTGTACTAAGATAGTTTTGAAAATTTATTTATCAAGATTGTTTAAAGTTTGACACCCATGTTTCCTAATGGAGTGAAGTAATCTGCTGCTATCAAAAGACAAATGATATTATCTTTTTCCGTGTGCCTTAGAAAATGTTAGATTAAAACCAAAAAAAAAAAAAAAAAAAACGTAAAAACAACCACTTTTCAACAAATGCTTACCTCTACAACATAATCTACCCAACCCGTTGACCTCAAATTTTATTGAGAAGTGTGTACCAACATATTTTCGATATATATTGCAATAATTTTTGAAATCATTATTATTTTTTTAAATATTACGTATTTAGTGCTTTTACACTAAATACGTAACATGAAAAAATAGAGATGACATAAATGTAATATTGTTAGAACTATTCAAGATATCGAAAATTCTTGGAATATATATCGCGAATATGTTTCTACAGACTTCTCATTTAAATTTGTTGTCAATCGGTTGAATAAATTAGGCTCCAGAGGTGAGCACAGGTGAAAAATTTTATTTTTTTACAAGCATTCAACAATAATGCATTTTCAGTCCAAACTTTTTGCCTAATATTTTAACTATATATCTATGGCAACATATTTTCGATATGTATTTTCCAAAAATACCAAAGCCTTGTTAATTTAAAACTCGTTTTTTCACCTATGTTCATCTCTGAAGCCTGATCTATCCAACCGATTGACACCAAATTTTAATGAGAAGTCTGTAGCAACATAATTTCGAAATTTATTGCAATACTTTTTGATACCTTGAATAGTTTTCAAAATTTTAAGTATCCAGTGTAAAAATTAACATTTATAGATGATATAAATGGTAAAATTTTAAAAAAAATTCAAGTTATTACGGAGAAAAATGAGTGTTCACACTTAACATCTAGATATTTATAGTTGAAATATTTTATGTTTAACTACAGGACAGCTATCTAGATGATAAAGGTAAAATTCTGTGGTTATTAAAATTTATATGCAATTATGAGACACAGAGCTTTCTTACCACGACATTTTTTTGGAGAGGAAACAGCACTTTTTTAAATCATATTACTATATCCAAACAGTTTACAGCATTATTATTACCATCCTGTGACCAAAATATTAATCATCGTAATTTTTAACAAGTTTACATACGACACGAAACGTTGATTATGAGCTTCATGAAGTGAACAACAGATGACGACAAAAATTTCCACGAAATTGACTATAAGCTTTATCAAGTAGTAGAGATGCACGCCGAGACGAGATGCCTGATATTGCCCGTATTCGAGATAATTTTGTTGTCGAGAACTTTTGGTTTTCAATTGTTTAATCTCATCCCGCCCTGACTTCAAAATGCAAGCAAGATCCGGCAAGATTCTCGATAATGTTTATATTTTGAGTTTGACAATTCGCGTAAATCTAAAAAATAAGGTAGCAGAATTTAAACATTATGGAAATGGATTCTCGACGAATAAGAAGGCCGAAAAGAACCATCGTCATTTTCAAGCTCATCAAATTAATGATTTGATACTAAATCAAGTAATTAAGTATAATAATTTTACAAAATCTAACTAATTCATTGATTAACAGTTGGCTGACTGAGGAACATCAGAATGAGTGGGATTTGGTCTCTGGTTGCAGACAGGCCAAAACACTCTTTGGCTCAAAGCTTAACTTTGACCGAGCAAGGGAAATACTCAAGCTAGGGATAAAAGAGATCAAAGTACTAACAGAAATGTTTATAGGACGTTTTTTTTTTTTTTATAACCTTGGATATCACAGACATGAGATAGGACTTGCGGAAAGTCCCCTCTGTCGTCTGTGCGGAATGGATGATGAGACAGCTACTCACTTCCTTTGTCACTGCCCTACGATTGCGGGGAACGTCTAACAATCACAGGCAATTACTGCATCAGTGACTCAGAGATATCAGTTGAGATCGTGGCTGCGGTCCTCTCTCTATGGCGAGGGCGTCAGGAGCTGTTACGCTCTCAGCCTAAGACTAATAATAATAATATAAGGAATACCAAAGTTATTTTCCAAAGCCAAGGTTTCAGCTACCTTATCTGGAATTGCAACATTGGATAATATTTTAAACCACTTACTTAATCTTAATTCTCTATATTTGTTTTCATTCTTCAAAAATTTATTCTTGAGTAAGTTAAATTGTTAATGTGAACATCTCTCTGTCCATACTTTAGTCTATCTGAACAATATTCTTGTGATTTAAAGAAATTAATAATTGAACTATCAGTAATTTTCCAGTCTGATCTATATCTTAAATAATTAGAAAAGTGGCCCAGTTTCTGAATCCTATCAACTATATTGCTGATTTCGCAGCTTAAAAGTTTTCTCTGATATGTTAATTTCACTTCTTGAATTTTTGTGTGAATTTTATAATGAACATCAGTGAAATTAAATTTCTTTGTACTATTTTGTATATGAGTTGGAATGAGAGATTCTTTTCTACATCTAATGAGAAAGGTACGTTTTTCTCTAAGGTGGAATAACCTTCTTTGAGTATTGATCCAATCGCCGATGTCAAGATGTGTAGTTGGACCGTATCTTACACGTAAGAAATCCAAGCATGTGAACTGGAATTAGAGAATCTTTTCTACATCTAATGAGTAAGGTACGTTGTTTTTCTTAGGTGGACTCACCTACGTTGAATGTTGATCCAATTTCCGATGTCACGACGTGTAGTTAGACCGTATCTTATACGTATGCAATCCAAGTACATGAGCTGGAATTAGACATTCTTTTCTACATCTAATGAAAAAGGTTCGTTGTCCCTCAGGTGGACGAACATCCGTTGAGTGTTAATCCAATCGCCGATGTCACGATGTGTGGTTTGACATCATCTTATACGTATGATATCCAAGTATATGGACTGGAATGAGAGAATCTTTTCTACATCTGATAAGAAATGTACGTTGTTCTCTCAGGAAGACTCACCTCCGTTGAGTGTTGATTCAATTTCGATGTCACGATGTTTAGTTGGACCGTATCTTATACGTATGCAATCCATGTATATGAGCGGAAATTAGAGAATCTTTTCCACATCTAATGAGAAAGGTACGTTGTCTTTTAGGAGTACTAAGCTCCGTTGAGTGTTGATTCAATCGCCGGTGTCACGATGTGTAGTTGGACCGTATCTTATACGTATGAAATCCACGTATATGAGCTGGAATGAGAGATTCTTTTCTACATCTAATGAGAAAGGTACGTTGTCTCTCAGGTGGACTAACCTCCGTTGACTGTTGATCCAATCGCCGATGTCCGATGTGTAGTTGGACCGTATCTTATACGTATGAAATCCAAGTATATGAACTAGAATTAGAGAATCTTTTCCACATCTAATGAGAAAGGTACGTTGTATCTCAGGTGGACTAACCTCCGTTGGGTGTTGATCCAATATCCGATGTCACGACGTGTAGTTAGCCCGTATCTTATACGTATGCATTCCGAGTACATGAGCCGGAATTAGAGATTATTATTTAAATCTAATGAGAAAGGTACGTTGTCTCTCAGGTGGACTAACCTCCGTTGACTGTTGATCCAATCGCCGATGTCACGATGTGTAGTTGGACCGTACTTATACGTATGAAATCCAAGTATATGAACTAGAATTAGAGAATCTTTTCCACATCTAAAGAGAAAGGTACGTTGTCTCTCAGGTGGACTAACCTCCGTTGAGTGTTGATCCAATCACCGATGTCACGATGTTTAGTTGGACCGTATCTTATACGTATGCAATCCAAGTACATGAGCTGGAATTAGAGATTATTATTTACATCTAATAAGAAAGGTACGTTGTTCTCTCAAATGGACTAGCCTCCGTTGGGTGTTGATCCAATATCCGATGTCACGATGTGTAGTTGGACCGTATCTTATACGTATGGAATCCAAGTATATGAGCTGAAATTAGACATTCTTTTCTCCACCTAATGGGAAAGGTACGTTATCCCTCAGGTGGACGAACATCCGTTGAGTGTTAATCCGATCGCCTATGTCGCGATGTGTAGTTGGACCGTATCTTATACGTATGAAATCCAAGTATATGAACTAGAATTAGAGAATCTTTTCCATACCTAATCAGAAAGGTACGTCGTTCTCTCAGGTAGACTCACCTCCGTTGAATGTTGATCCAATTTCGATGTCACGACGTGTGGTTGGACCGTATCTTATACGTATGAAATACAAGTATGTGAACTGAAATTAGAGATTCTTTTCTATATCTAATGAGAAAGGTACGTTGTCTCTCAGGTGAACTAACCTCCGTTGAGTGTTGATCCTATCTCCGATGTCATAATGTGTAGTTGGACCGTATCTTACACGTATGAAATCCAAGCCTTTGAACTGGAATTAGACATTCTTTTCTACACCTAATGAGAAAGGTACGTTATCCCTCAGGTGGACGAACATCCGTTGAGTGTTAGTCCAATCGCCTATGTCACGATGTGTAGTTGTACCGTATCTTATACGTATGAAATCCAAGTATATGGACTGGAATGAGAGAATCTTTTCTACATCTGATAAGAAAGATACGTTGTTCTCTCAGGAGACTCACCTACGTTGAGAGTTGATCTAATTTTGATGTCACGACGTGCAGTTGGACCGTAACTTATCCGTATGCAATCCATGTATATGAGCTTGAAGCAGACATTCTTTTCTACATCCAATGAGAAAGGTACGTTTTCTCTCAGGTGGACTAACCTCCGTTGAGTGTTGATCCAATTGCCGTTGTCACGATGTGTAGTTTGACAGCATCTTATACGTATGAAATACAAGTATGTAAACTGGAATCAGAGAATCTTTCCTACACCTAAAAAGAAAGATACATTGTTCTCTCAGGTAGACTCACCTCCGTTGAGAGTTGATCCAATTTCGATGTCACGATGTTTAGTTTGACCGTATCTTATACGTATGCAATCCATGCATACGAGCGGAAATTAGAGATTCTTTTCTACATCTAATGAGAAAGGTATGTTGTCTTTTAGGTGTACTAAGCTCCTTTGAGTGTTGATTCAATCGCCGGTGTCACGATGTGTAGTTGGACCGTATCTTATACGTATGAAACCCAAGTATATGAACTAGAATTAGAGAATCTTTTCCACACCTAATGAGAAAGGTACGTCGTTCTCTCAGATAGACTCACCTCCGTTGAGTGTTGATCCAATTTCGATGTCACGACGTGTGGTTGGACCGTATCTTATACGTATGAAATACAAGTATGTGAACTGGAATTAGAGATTCTTTTCTACATCTAATGAGAAAGGTACGTTGTCTCTCAGGTGGACTAACCTCCGTTGAGTGCTGATCCAATCACCGATGTCGCGATGTGTAGTTAGACCGCATCTTATACTTATGGAATCCAAGTATATAAGCTGGAATTAGACATTCTTTTCTACACCTAAAGAGAAAGGTACGTTATCCCTCAGGTGGACGAACATCCGTTGAGTGTTAATCCAATCGCCTATATCACGATTTGTAGTTGGACCGTATCTTATACGTATGAAATCCAAGTATATGGACTGGAATGAGACAATATTTTCTACATCTGATAAGAAAAATACGTTGTTCTCTCAGGAGACTCACCTCCGTTGAGAGTTGATCAAATTTCGATGTCACGACGTGCAGTTGGACCGTAACTTATACGTATGCAATCCATGTATGTGAGCTTGAATTAGACATTCTTCTCTACATCTAATGAGAAAGTACGTTGTCTCTCAGGTGGACTAACCTCCGTTGAGTGTTGATCCAATTGCCGATGTAACGGTGTGTAGTTTGACAGCATCTTATACGTATGAAATACAAGTATGTGAACTGGAATTAGAGAATCTTTCCTACACCTAAAGAGAAAGATACGTTGTTCTCGCAGGTAGACTCACCTTCGTAGAGTGTTGATTTAATTTCGATTTCACGATGTTTAGTTGGACCGTATCTTATACGTATGCAATCCATGTATATAAGCGGAAATTAGAAATTCTTTTCTACATCTAATGAGAAAGGTACGTTGTCTCTCTGGTGGACTAACCTCCGTTGAGTGTTGATCCAATCACCGATGTCACAATGTGTGGTTGGACCGTATCTTATACGTATGAAATCCAAGTATATGAACTTGAATTACACTGTTAAAAATTTTCGGAAAATTCCGACACATTTAAGAAACTAAAGTAACTGAAATTGATGAAATTATGTTACTGGACACGCAATTCAGTAACTTTTACATTAAATTTACTAAATTTTAATTGAATTTCAGAAACGCTGCCTGGAAATTATAAATAGTTTCGTAAAATTCCAAAATGGTAACAGAAATAAAAGTTATCGTAACCGAAACAAGTGTGCAGTTGCATGCGAACTCCTCGCTTCACGATCCACCTCAGTTAATTAACTCTTCTGCCGTCATCCGAACCATGTCAGCGCTACCATAGTGGACTAACCGTTCTTCCACCGGGCTCTTTGCTAAGTACCACGACTTCTGGTAACAATTCTGGATAATACCAACTTTTCTCATAAAATCCTTACGCAGAATACAGTCTGGCGACAGTTCACTTACAATACGGAATGCGAATTCATTGCTTACACCGTCCAACTCCACTGGCAAAAATATACGACCCAAAATCGATGAAGTAGTTCCATTAGCTACGTGCATGGTTTGTTCCATTGGGTCGACCATTTTACGATGGTTGTCATTCAGAAATCGTCTCCCCAGTTAATTTATGATAAAGGAAGGCGTTGATCTGCCATCAATTAACGCGTTGACGTTCTCGTTCACAATGTTTACTTTCGCGAAAGGCCGAACTGATTTATCGGGTATTTCGATTTTACTGCACGTAGGTATTTCTCTAAAATCTGTCAAATCTTCTGCGGTTAGTTGTAAGCTATCTACCTCCATTGGCTCTTCTAAATTTTCTAGACACAATGCTCCTAAATAGAAGATACTATCGGAACACTCAATTCTACAGGTTCTCTGCCGGCTTTCCGTGACTCTAGGTCGGCTAATTTGACGTTATCTAATTTGCCACTGTCGTCCTTTTTACTAGCGATAGATTATATAGATAATAATATAATATATATAATAAAATAATTGTGGATTCATTATTAACCCCAGTGATCAATAAAAAAAAAACAAGCTTCAGACTAATTTTCTGACCTATAGGGAGCAACAATTTTGAAAATTTTACTAATCAACTATTTTAAATGTTAAAAACAAATAAAATTGGTATCTTAGGCATCTTTTAGCAAAAAATGCCTTAGACGATAAAAATTTGCTTATATAATTGTTGTTCACAATTAAAATTGTTAATTGTTATGTAAGCTCCCTAAAGGTTTAAAAACTAGTCATTTGCACTTGATTACGTTAAAAGAATCAAGTTTCTACCTCTGAAAATAGCCAAACAATGCATTTGTTAATTAAATTTGTTTAAACAAGCATCAATTGTTATTGAATGACTGAATATGATGAGTGAGTCACACTAATTTATCATTTTTGTCGGATTCAGTAAAAAAAAACTCTATTTATTTCATCATAAATACCTGATATGGCCAATTGCTTATCAGATTTGTTTATAAAATAATAAATTATTTATTTTCTTGCATGGATTTAGTTCAAAAACGATTTCTGACTATAAATAATTCATTTTTAGTGCGAATCAATTACAGAATCACTGTCAATCCCCATGAATTCATTTCCACTCACTTATTTGTTTATACCAAATTAAATAAATTTTTTAACAATTGCTTAGCTATTGGAAAACTTTACTGAATAGTTGCTTCATTGATTCTATCTATTTGAGATTGAACCAAAGTATTTCTCGAAAGCCGGTAAGCAAAAAAAAAATTATTTTTTTCTTCACTTTTTTTCACTATTCCATTGAAATTCTCAAGGTCACTTACCTCCGAATCCAACTTTTCGTGTAACAAGGCTGAAGTTATACGGAAAGAGAAGGTACTCAAAGCGGGAAGCCTTCCTGTAAACTGTACACAGCGGAAATGCATTTTTTGTTGCGTTGGGGTCTCGAAAGACCCCACGCTGTTGTCAGAGGGTTAACATCCCCGAACCATACACAAAAAGCGTATTTCAATTGGACCCAGGTGTGCCAATATAGTCTATTCTGCCTGAACTATAAGAGAGCGATTCCTTCTAATGAAACGGGAATCGCGAGCAGCAATTCCTCGTCTGTTATCGCGTCTACCGTCCTACCTTCTTCCACTCGGTCTGAAAAGTTTATTACACTACTACCCCCTCTACCGGAGAAAGTGATGTTTCATTTCTAACTGTCTGGGCTAGACTTTCGAATCTATTGAATGAATGGTTGCGGAAGTCGTAGAGCACTGGTGGATTTAAATGGCTAAATTTAAGAAAAATGGTCGTTGATTCGTGTGAACCGCTCCTGTAATTATGGGCATAGCTGCTCGGGAAATTCGCAGGGTTAGGTTGATACGCGGTGGCTTGATGACCGAAAGCGGAGGAGGGTATGTACGAATGTCGATAATGGGATGTCGTTGCTTCGAAGCCCACTGCTCTTGAATGAATGTCCAGGAGTGGGGCGTTAAAATTCTGTACTTCCCCTCCCAATGAAGCTGGGCCTAAACCGCTGTAGCCCATTGTGTTGCCTAATGATCCACTAACTCTTGATAACCAAGAGGGGTTTACTCCTCTTGGGGACCACTACTGTATTTTCGGGGGGAGGCGGGGATATACATGAATCTTGGCTCCTCAGACATTGCACGAATAGCTTGGACGCCTCGTGTCGACGCATTCGCATAACAGAAGAGCAGCATGGTTTCGAAGGACGGTGATCGGTAGAAATTTTTCGGGTTCTGACGCAAGATGCCTATATTTAGTGGAAATGATGTAGGAACTCCCTGTGTGGTTGGGTTAATTCACAGGGGTCCTAGGTAATGGGGGAGGACATACGCTGCACCGGTTAATGTGCCTATCGGATGGATATTTGTCATTGGGGTAGTGGCCAATGTGGTGGTTATTGACGTCGTAGTGATTGTCAGGGTTGGTAGTGCGTATCTCGTAGGCACGACAGATTCGGGCGGTTGCGAGGGGGTACTCATTATGGGCCGTTTCGTTGGTGCTAATTCGTTTACTCTCAGGAGCGATTGACTGCGTCCGCGTCCATATTGCCCGCCGTTATCTGAATTTAGCATTTTGTTAATATTAACGTCCTGTACCGGAATTGTTCTCCGACCGCTATGTTCGAATGGCACTCGTTCTGAGGTATCTCCGTCCTCAGCATACCACAGTGTAGTTTTTGCGAAGCGTTCGAAATATCTAACAGTCCTATCAACTATTTCCGCTCGAGTCCCTCTATTATTCACGTGGTGTGCATTTAAAATGCCTCTAATCCACTCCTTGCTGAGGCCTATCAGCCAATCGCAATTAAATCTATCGCTCGTTTTGTATCTTTGACCCCTAAAGCACCAAAACTCAAAACTTAAACCGGCTTTGTACCTCGTTGAGCCGATTATTCTACTTGTATTTGATTATACCCAACAAAACTTTTAATACCACTGAATCATGCAGTAAACTTACGATGTATAACCGGACCTAGAACTGCTTCAAAATTATTATATTTTAATTTCAAATTTAAATTAAGTTAAACCTAATTCAATTTGACATTCATTTAAAAAATTTCAATTCAATTTAAATTATTTAATTCCAATAAATCAATTGGTTGATCTGATTTTATCATTTAAAATAAAAAAGAAAAACATGAAAGCAGTCTACGACGCGAGATCGAGAACAAAGTCAGCTCCCGGCGACCGAGTATAGTCGGACCAACACGAGTTCACCCTAGTCCGCCGTCACTGACACCCTGTCAACCCGATGGGACTTTAACTTTACACACACTATTCAAACAAAGAAAATTTGGACGATAATCTCGGTACGTTCAAAAGGGATCTTTGATTTTTATCCTGCTCAGACTTTCTGTAGCGGATGGTGCGCGAAATTTAGAATGCTTTTGATATGTAATCGAATCTCAATTTTTCGGTAACACTTGCGAACACGGCACTCCCGAAAAAGGGGATTTCACACAAAATATGTATGAAATAATATATAAGCAATGCAAAGTACACATGATACATGATAAATATAATGGGAAATACAATATAATGCGGTATACAACATATCAATGTGAGGCAGTAAGGGAAAAGTCATTTAAGTTGTCTTTTGCGAAAGTACCTCTCTCTCTATCTTCAAAATATCTCGTAAATTATGCCAAACTTACGATTGGACACCATTTATAACGCCGTTTCCCGGCTACAGCCGGGAAAGCTTAACCAGGAAATACAGCGTAATATTTTCCCTTGGACCTGCCCGGCTCCCCGTTCAGGACTTTAGCCTAAGAATTTAGGACAGATATTCTCGGCTGACGCCAGGCGTGATTTACACTGCCCTGAAAAATTGGAGACACAAAAGTCCAATGGATTTCACTGCTCGTCCTTCGCTCTCCACCTAGCTCAGCATCCTCGGAGAGTGGCGTGGGCTGAAAAGGGGTAAAACCTGAAAAGCTTAGTCATGCAGAGAAATTTCCAATTAGAAACAGAGGGTCCCTCGTGAAAAGAAAGATCAATTTAATACCACTTCGAAACCTGTTTCAAACCACGTTTGGTTTTTTTCTGGTCTGTACCCTTCAGCCTATACCTGCATCATTTTTAGGTCATTGAAATAGACATCACTCTCTCTCTCTCTCTCTATCTCTCTCTGAAATAAGGATAGCTGGCTGGGACAAAAGGACTGTGGTCTTCTGGAGACCAGAAAAAATCAGTTTGAGACCACTTTAAGACAGGCCTATACCTGCCTATACTGTAGTCTTAAGTTGGTCTTTCTTTTCACGGGGGGTGTACATCGCATTTCTAATTAAATGCCACATGTTTTGAAATTAATAAATGAGAAGAAGACATTTTATTGGAAATGTTTGAACATGCGAGAACTTGACCTAAAACTAAGCTAAAGATTGATGAGAAAAGGAATTGGCGGGACAGCCGCTCTACCTATAATAAAATACCTTATTTTGTAAAGGAAGTAAACTACTCATCTTACTCAATGCTAAGTTAAGTTAAAATAAGTTAAAATAAAAAAGAACTGCTGCTTCATTGGCGGTAAAAATCAATTCCGGGCAAGACAGCTATTTATAAAATTTCACTAAAGGGTGACATAACTAAAGGATGACAACCAAAATCGATTATATTTTCAAATTAACGACTCAACCATCTAAACCACTAAAAGCTTCTTACCAGAAGAAATGCCGCTCTACGACGGGGTCGGCTTTCACTTAGTACCCGTAGGAACAAAAAGGATCCTCGAAAAATTCTTTAATCTCGTAAAGGAGCATAGATGCAACACACAGATATCATTTGACGGACTACTTGTAACGCTTGCATGCGCTTACAGGGTGAATTGACTGCTCCCCTCAGGTTAGCCCCTACGCTTCGCTCGTTTACGATAGGCAGCCACTAGATGTCGCCCGTGGTATCGGAGATGATGCCTGGCGCGTGATTCGAACTGGTACGGTCATGACTCCATTTCTACATGAGCAGGAATCTCATCCGCTCGTTGCCAACGTTGTGCAGTAAACCATTGCACTCATGACCGCGTCTGTATGTGGGTTGGATGATGGCTAGTGATAGGTATTAGATTCGGAATCTGGTTCTCCCTATCTTTTGTTGACTTCGCAGTGAATCGGACAAGCAACATTCCCCAGATAAATCATAGCTAACAACAAAAATTGAAAAATAAACATTAGTTTAACCTCGAACTAACTGTGACTTCCCTTGGAGTTCTGATCGTTTTAAACTGAAAACCCTTACTCGATTCCGAAATAGGAAAACAAATACCTAAGCATGAGTTGATATGATTTCGACGAAAAATTTGGTTAAAGTAAATGTTCTTGTAGCTTGTGTAGTTTATTTAGAGTATTGTAATAAGAATGTGTTACTCAAGGCTAATAGAACCTTAAGTAAATAAAGTTCATTATCAGCCTGAAATAAAAACAAATTTAACAATCACTTCATATGTAGAGGTTTTGATAATTTTATCATATTTGCAAATAAACTTTTTCTTTTCATCTAAGCCGAACACGAAGTGCAAAAAACTAGAGAAACAGAGCGTAAAGTGCGAGGTAAATACGTCCGAGCGCATACCGTGAGGTGAATGCATCCGAGCGTGAAGCAAAGTTTCAGCGAGTTTTAGCATATTCATGGAACAAAACAAATTGATGTTAAAGTATACTTAATTCAGCTCAGATCAAATTATTATTTGGAAAAAGATGAAAATAGTATATTATGCACCTAGGGAGAGAAGAGGGGCTTTTTCGACGAGTGCATGTTTGCAGTACGAGACGAAAAAGTGCCTCTCCCCTTGGTGCATAGGATAGTTTTTACAAAAAATGGATGATTACATACATTTCTCGAAATACAGTCATCATTTTAGTTCATGTTAGACTTTGAATAAAGAGGCATGAAATTTATGTTAACTTATTCCAAATTATCAAAAATTTAATTAAAAAATTGCCAGGAATTTTCGGTAATTTACGGTTTCTTTAAAGGTGATTTATGGTAACTTACCATGATTTTTCCCAAAAATCCATTTAAAAATGTCAATACATTTTCGGTCATTCATGGTAATTTCACAGGTAAATATGGAAAATTACCATAAATCACACAATATTCATTTTTAAAAATTTCCGGATATTTATGAAAATTTTTGATCATTTATGTTAATTATATCAGTAAGTATGGTAAATTATCCAAAATTAATTTTTTTGAATTTCCATAAATTTGCGGAAATGTATGCAATTTTTCAGTAGTTTATGGTAATTTTACCGGTAAATATGGTAAGTTACCATAAATTACTTGAAATTCTTTTTCACACATTTGTGGACACACCTTTTAAAATTAAAGGTCAGAGCCTTAACAAATGTAATTTAATGATTTTGAATTCTCTTTTGTTAAAGCTCCTTCGGCTTTACCGAACACATTCTTATCACGTATCTCGTGTTTCGTACTCTATTCTGTCAAAAATGTGAACTTTTCTACATTATGTTCAACACTATTATATCACATGTATATTATATTTATTTCTATACCTCGATCTGGTACTGCTTATTCAGATATTGCAAAATAATGTACAATCTTCATTTTTCATTATGACTTTAATATTTTCTCCTTACTTTGCACTAATTTTTATTCTCAGCTGCCCTGAAAATGCGCCCAGTTTAAGCGCGCAAATCAAAAACTGTGATCCAAACCCCTTATTAACTACAATCATAAAGGGAAATTAAACATGTTTATTTCAATTTGACTTTGAAGAGGGTTCTCAAAGCAGCTGCGGCCTTGGACGATCACATTATGATTGCGATACTCGCGCTTTGCGCTCAACAGCTAGGTTATACGGACGATTGCCTTTTGAAAAATAAAACCATGTAAACAAAATAGAACGGAAAATTTTGTTTCCAAATTTGAAAATGCTCTAACTTTTTGAATTTTTATAGAATAAAAAAATTTTATGAGGACAGTTTCGAAATATACTTCAAATCTACTAAAAATTTTGATTGCAATTTTTTAATCTATCAGAAAAATATTTTTTTTTCTATTTCTTGGAAATTTTCAAAATGTTGGAAAATATATAACTTTTTGAATTTTCATCGAAATGAAAATTTAATTAGGATAATTATCAAATATCTTTCCTATGTAAAAGAAACTTAAACAAAAATGACTGTAACTTGAAAAAAAATTTCTTTAAAATTTTGAAAATGCTCTACAATTTTTGATTTGGGTTGAAAACATCTGGTTAACGAACATATACCTTCATTTTAGGAACCTTGAAAAGTGTATCAACGGCTGACTAGATTCGACTAATCCTTCAAAAGGTAGCGTGGCTACAACATTCAGGTAAACTATACATGCATACAGACATACATACAGACAGACAGACAATGACAAAATTTTTTGATTTTCGGACACTGTGAGTGCCGAAACGTGAAGATCCGTTGAAAAACAGAGATCGAAAATTTGAACGATTACATTATACTCTCATGGATGAGAATGTAAATATATATAATTGATTTTATAAATGTTCATATTTATCTTGTAATAAAAATCTTTAGGTATAAGGAATTAAATTTGTTTGATAATAATTTTTATTATTTTTAATACTGGAGAATTTCTAAACAATTTTCACACATTTTATTATATAGATTTTCATTAAATCTTTAGTTTTGTAAATTAAAAAAAAATCCTGAAATTCAACTTCATTTTTAAAATATATTGATGCATGCAAAATTGTACAATCACAAAATTCTCATTGCTTCATATTCTCTGGCTTTAATTCTAACTAAATTTTCGGAATTGACATCTCAACTTTTCTCATAGGTATCTAACTTTTATCGATTTTTAACATTCACCACACAGAAAAAACTAAGTATAATCTTTACCCGTATTTCGGGATAAAGATTACCGGCCAAAAAATTACTATTGGTGGGTAATCTTTACCCTGACATCTCGGTTATTTTTTTTGTGTTTCCACGTTGTGAGAATAATTGTCAATATTTACCTGGAAGGCCTGGATAACTTGACATTGTCTTCTTGCAGAGAGGAACACGTCACATGTTTTCATCCAAAACAGCCTCGCTAAAGATAAAACAACTTAGTGAATTCCTTCACGGTTCGATTAAAAATGTATAATAGTTTTTTTTTAATTAAGATCGAAAAGAAATCTATTTTATCATGAATAATTTTATGCAAAAGGAGCATGAAAAAGATTCACAATTAAAGAATTAAGCTGTCTTCTAAACATTTAATTATTTTCTTGAAAATGCAACTGTTTTTGGTTGAGATTAATCTTTCTTGTTTAAAATTCGATCATTGGTTGAAAATTCATCTTTGTAAGTTGAAAATTCAACAATTTGGTTAAAAATTTAATTATTTTATTTGAAATTGAATGTAAATTAGCTTTAAAATAGATAACTCAGTCAAATTTCCACCAATTATAATTTTTTTTAATTTTTGGTAAAGCTTAAAAAATGAGAAAGTTAAAAATATTTTCGATTATAGCGTCTAAAAAAAGAATCACTAAGAAACGGGGTTTCGACCCTAAAATCAGATTTTTGAGGCATGTTTCGTAAAAATCTATTTATTGTAAAAACAGGTACCTTGAAAAATTATTTTTTTTGTCCTGGAAAACTTGGAGAAGTGCTGGAATTTTTTTTGCAAAATGCTAGACACCCTGTTTTAATACATGCAAAATTTTACGACACTATTTTAACACTATTTTCTAAATTTTTTGATACTATTTACACTATTTTTGAATCCGGAAGTGAGTCCGAGGCCTGCACTCTTAAAATTTAAAGAAGTGCAATATTCTTTGTGCTTGTATTTTCTATTCTTGAAATATACCTTTAGGTCCTGAAATTTGATTAGGGTTCTTTCTTTATTTTTCAGAATCCTAGAAAATGGGGAAAGACTACTACAAAATACTAGGAATCAATAAAGGTGCCAGTGACGATGAAATAAAAAAGGCATACCGAAAACTAGCCTTGCGATACCATCCCGATAAAAATCGAACACCTGGTGCTGAGGAGAAGTTCAAGGAGATCGCCGAAGCCTATGAAGTTTTGTCGGATACGAAGAAGAGGGAGGTTTACGACAAATTTGGTGAAGAAGGTCTGAAGGGCGGTGCACCCTCTGGTGGCGGTGGTGGAGGTGGTGGTGCCACTTACACCTTCCACGGAGATCCACGCGCGACATTTGCTCAATTCTTTGGTTCAGCCACACCATTCCAGACGTTCTTCGAGTTTGGAGGAAGCGGCGGAGGAAACCGCGTTTTCTCGAACTTCCATGATGATGACATGGACATGGATGATCCCTTCGGTTTGGGACTGGGACAGCCAAGACCAGGCGGCCAGGGTGGTGCCTTCCGGTCGCACTCGTTCAACTTTGCGGGGCCAAATCAGGGCAGAGCAGGTGGCAAGGATCGCGCTCAGGATCCGGCGATAGAGCACGATTTGTATGTCAGTCTGGATGACATCTTGAGAGGCTGCACGAAGAAGATGAAGATCTCGAGACGAGTGATACAGGCTGATGGAACCACGAAAAAGGAGGACAAAGTCCTGACCATCAATGTGAAGCCGGGCTGGAAAGCGGGCACGAAGATCACTTTCCAGAAGGAGGGCGACCAGGGTCGCGGCAAAGTTCCAGCAGATATTGTATTTATCATCCGAGATAAGCCGCATCCCCTGTTCAGGAGAGAAGGCAGCGACATCAGGTACACGCAGAAGTTGACCCTGAAGCAGGCACTCTGTGGCTCCGTCGTCGAGGTTCCAACTCTCACCGGTGAGAAGATCACTCTCAACCTGACGAGGGAAATCGTCAAGCCAAATATGGTGAAGAGGATTCAGGGTCATGGTTTGCCCTTCCCGAAGGAACCGTCGCGGAAAGGTGACCTCTTGGTCTCGTTCGACATCAAATTCCCTGACTCGTTAACGCAAAGTGCCAAGGATATACTATACGACACTTTACCAAATTGAGCGGACAAGGGAGGAGAACGGACTGGTACAATGAATGGACGAAAGTTTCTAACTTGTTTCGCTCAACGAGACTGAAGACTCGTGTACATTCTAGTACATAATAGATGAGCCTAAAGGAACTGTTATTACGGCTTTACCGCGGTGTCAGGCGGATCTGACAAGAATTAATATAAGGAGACATACTAGATGATTACTTTTTTATTCTTATACTGGGATCAGAGTCTTCCCCTATACACCTGCGTTCCCCTTTTTTGGAAAAACTCACCTTTTTCAACATTTTAAATTGCATTTTTCTGAAATTTACTTAAGATACTTGGCTATAAATTACATATTTACTTGGGAAACGTACAATATGTAATTTATTGCTAAGCCTCGGGTTTCTTGCGTATCAAAGTTTATTTTTAAATTTTACCAATACAAAATTTATAAATGCTTACTTGACCGAATTCAGACTAAACTATTTCGGATCTAAATAAAACTTTAAAGCTAAAGTTACTTTTTTGGATGAAGTAGTTTCACGATTTAATTATTAATGATGGTATTTTTTTAAAGAGAAAATATTTTTCATTAGGAGATAAGAGCTGGATTTTTTTTTTAATTTCATAAATTCCCTACTCAGAATCCATTGCATGGCTATTACTTTGCCAAATATTATTTGCCAATGGCGACCCGTTTTCGAAAAAATTAATTTTTATCAATTTTATTTGGAACAATTGAATTTTCAACTTTTAAAAATTTAAAGATTAATTTTCAACATTCGAACTTTAACAGTCGAAGATTCAATTGTTTAAAATCGAAGAAAATTGAAAATTCAATTGTTGAAATTTGGAGAAAATTCAGCAAAATTAAAAACTGAATTTTCAATTGTTCAAAATTTAAGAAAATTGACTTTTTAATAAACAACAATGCAATTGTTAAAAATTGAACAAAATTTTTAGAAAATTGAAAATCGAATTTTCAACTGTAGAAACTTGAAGGAAATTGGTAATTTAATATTCAATTGAATTTTTAACAGATAAAAATTGAAAAAAATTGGGGAATTCGAAGAAAATTAAATTAATTAAATTGAACATCGAATTTTCAACTGTTGAAACTTGAAGGAAATTGATAAATTAATATTAAATTGAATTTTCAACAAATAATAATTTAATAGTTGAAAATTTGACAAAATTAAATTTTCCACTGTTGAAAATTGGAGAAAATTGAATTTTCAATTGTTGAAAATGTAAGAAAATTGAATTCTCAACAGATGAAAATTCAGTTGTTATAAAGTTGGACAAAATTGAAGAAAATTTTAGAACATTGAAAATCAAATTTTCAACGGTTAAAACTTGAAGGAAATTGACAATTTAATATTCAATTGAATTTTTAACAGATGAAAATTAAATAGTTGAAAAATGAAGGAAAATGGAAGAAAATTGAAATTCCAGTTGTTGAAAATTGAACAAAATTCAACATGGAATTTTTAACAGCTGAAAATTTAATAATTGACAATTGAAGAAAAATTGAGAACATTTTTTGTGGATGATTCTGAAACCAATCTATTTAGGTTAATAAATTTTCCAATTAGGAAAATAAAACAATCCAAAATATTAAGATGCTTTTCTAAAAATGGCTAAAATTCAAAACATTCTTTTTACAAAAATTTATATAAAAAAAGATAGACTTCTTTAAAGAAAATTGAAAAGAAATCCATTTTATCATGAATAATTTTTGCAAAATAAGCAAGAGAATGATTCACAATTAAAAAATTTAATTTTCAACTGTTGAAAATGGAGAAAAATTAAAAATTGAATTTTCAATTGTTGAAAATTTAAGAAAATTGAATTTTCAGCAGATGAAAATTCAATTGTTAAAAATTGGACAAAATTTAAGAAAATGAAAAATCGAATTTTCAGCTGTTAAAACTTGAAGGACACTCATAATTTAATATTCAATTGAATTTTTAACAGATGAAAGTTAAATAGTTGAAAATTGAAGAAAAATTGAGACAATTGATAATTTTATTTTCAATTTTATTTTCAACAGATAAAAATTCAGTTGTTGAAAATTGAAGAAAAGCCGAAAAACTTAAATTTTCAGCTATTCAGTTGTTAAAAATGGAGGAAAATTCGAGAAATTGAATTTTCAACTGTTAAAAATTGGAAAAAATTGTAAACACAATTGTTCAAAATTGAACTAAATTAAAAATTGAATTTTTCAACGGTTGAAACTGCAAGAAAATTTATAATTGAATTTTCAACACATGAAAATTCAATTGTTGAGAATTGTAGACAATTGAAAAAATTGATAATTGAATTTTAAGCAGTAGAAAGTTCAACTGTTAAAAATGGAAGAAAATTCTATTGTTGTAAATTGAAGAAAATTGAATTTTTTGTCTGTGGAAAATTGGAGAAAATCGAAAATTATAGAAAATTGAATATTTTCGTTTCAACAGTTGAATTTGCAATAAATAAATATTTCAATCCACACAAAAAATTTTAAAAGCATATTTTTTCGAAAACTGGTCATTTATGGTATTTAAAAAATCCCAACTCTGATAATCTCCATGTATTATTTAAAAATACATTTCTTAGGAAAAAGATTGTTTCTTCTTTTCTATTAAGAAATAATGTTTAATCTTTCCCCTATTTTTTCCCTTTATTATTTTTTTTGCACTGATCCCTGTTTATAGCAAAATTTGTTGTTATAGGAATAAGTAATGTTATTTCTCCTTATACTGCTTCCTGTGATCTGTATTCATTTGTTTAGGAGCCTAATTATATAATCATTGTTTAAAACATTTATTTACATAATTCACTCATTTATTCTAAATCTGGCTGCAGACTAAACGTGCATCGTCGCCCTTTTGTAGAATTTGTCGTTTACCTGCGAATGAGAGTCGAAAAGTTGTGATTGTTGATTACATTAAGTTATCTGAATGTAAATGATTTTTTTGTTTGTTTTTTGATGTGTGAATGTAACTCAGCGGATGAATGCCTTTATTTTGTAAGTGTTTCGAAAAAATGGTACGAGTGATGCGTTAAGAAGTGTGCAAATGAATCAAGTGAATGAAAACACGAACGATGAATTTATACAAATTTATTTTTACCATCGTGTTCATGGTAACGCGTGACAAGTAACGTCAACTCACAAGAGTTCCAGGCAGTGTTTTTTTTTATTTATAATTTTTATAACTAAAGGCCAAGAACCGAAAGTAAAATTGTGAAATTTCCGGGAACTAATATATGATCAGTTTTCGAGAAAAAATAATTGACAGCTCAGGCGGTAGTATGTCGGGTTTGTAGCCGAAAGATTGCGGGTTCGATTCTCGCTACCTACACTTGCCGAGTGCATTTTTTTTCTTAGAAATTTCACAATTTTAAGGTAATTTTACTTTAAAAAAAGAAAAATGAACCGAAAGAAAAAACACACTGGTATTTTCTTTGTGAAAGATAAAAGGGGCAGTAATATTTTTCAGTCAACTCTTTTCTCGAATTTTATTCTTTTGCAGAAACGTAGTTCTCGTACTTGTCCTAAATAAAAATATAAAATGATATTGCCAGAAGGAAAGAAATTTCAAGGTTCCTTTTCTTTAATAGATAGATCTTAGTTTGTTAACTATTTTGATTTTAATTGGGAAAAGGATTGACATTGAATTGCTTAATTTTGGTTTAATTTGATTAATACTGTCCCTTTTGTAGTTAAAGATTGTAAACTGTTTACTTTAACACCGTGTTACCAGCGATTTGTGAATTCTGACAATTGACAAGACGTGTTTTCTTGTGTAACTTTAGTACTTTCTTTTCACTTTTGAAGTTGATTAATTATTTGTACACTAAATAAAATGAACACTTTAAGTTATTTGATATATTGTTGTGACTTCCTCACTCCTATACTATGCCCGATAGCGATGCGACACTCCTAAAATAGTCAGCCGAGCGAGTGACGTCATGGACTTGCGTCTGTGGTTGTTGTCCTCACACATATATGTAGAAAATATTCTTGTTTCTGATTCTGGGAGAAGGGGTCATTCGCAGTACAAGTCCATGATACGTCCCTGTAAATGCGTGGATATAATTAGAGATCTGATTGTAAAAAAAGTGTCACCGAGTATTTTGATTCGAATGTCACACTAACCTTCAGCTTCAAACAGTGCAACTTGTTTATCAGGGTGGTCCAAAAAAGCTGAATTTTTTTCGAAAAAATTCGACTCTTCGAACTTTTTTCCGTTTTTCTCAAAAGTTCGCTGTACTTTTAATTTTATTCATAGTGAAACTTTTAAAATTGAAAGTCATAATCAGAAAAATTTGTATTATTTTGATTGAGAATATTAAAAATTGAATCATTTTTCATAAAAGCTTTATTTTAAAAATTCGGAATTAATTTTTTTTTAATTTACTAACGTTTTCTTTTACTTTCAACGCTCGGATTCGTTAAGAGTCAAAAATTCAATTGTTGCAAAAACAAAATTAACAATTGAGTCTTCAACTGTTGAAAATGGAAGAAAATTGAACAAAGTAAGAATTGAATTTTCGGCTGTTGAGAATATAAGAAAATTTAATACAATTTTTAATTTTGTTCAATTTTCTTAAATTTTCAACAGTTGAAAATTTAATTCTCAACTTTTCTTCAATTTTCAAGTCTAAAATTTTCATCTCTGGAAAATTCAATTGAATAATAAATTAACAATTTCCTTCAAGTTTCAACAGTTGAAAATTCGATTTTTAATTTTCCTAAAATTTGTTGAATTATTAACAATTGAATTTTCATCTGTTCAAAAGACAATTTTCTTAAATTTTCAACAATTGAAAATTCAGTTTTTAATTTAGCTCAATTTTTAACAACTCAATTTTTCTTTAATGTGCAATAATTGAGTTTTCGTCTATTGAAAATTCAATTTTCTCCAATTTTCCACAATTGAATTTTCATGTGTTGAAAACGATATTATCAATTTCCTTCAAGTTTCAACAGTTGAAAAATTGATTTTTAATTTTCTTAACTTTTTTTCAATTTATAACAATTGAATTTTCATCTGTTCAAAAGTCAATTTTCTTTAATTTTCAACAATTGTAAATTCAGTTTTTAATTTTGCTTAATTTTCAACAACTCAATTTTAAGTTTTCTTCAATGTGCAATAATTGAATTTTCATCTGTTGAAAATTCAATTTTCTCTAATTTTCCAGAATTGAATTTTCATCTGTTGAAAATGATATTATCAATTTCCTTCAAGTTTTAACAGTTAAAAATTCGATTTTTAATTTTCTTAAAAATTTTTCAATTTATAACAGTTGAATTTTCATCTGTTCAAAAGTCAATTTTCTTAAATTTTCAACAATTAAATATTCAGTTTTGAATTTTGCACAATTTTTAACAACTCAATTAAAAATTTTCTTCCATGTGCAATAATTGAGTTTTCATCGGTTGAAAATTCAATTTTCTCCAATTTTCCACAATTGACTTTTCATGTGTTGAAAATGATATTATCATTTTCCTTCAAGTTTCAACAGTTGAAAATTCAATTTTTAATTTTCTTAAAATTTGTTCAATTTTTAACAATTGAATTTTCATGTGTTTAAAAGTAAATTTTCTTAAATTTTCAACAATTGAAAATGCAGTTTCTTATTTGGCTGAATTTTCAATTTTTTCAATTTTCAACAACTCAATTTTAAATTTTCTTTAATGTGCAATAATTGAGTTTTCATCTGTTGAAAATTCAATTTTCTCCAATTTTCCACAATTGAATTTTCACGTGTTGAAAATGATATTATCAATTTCCTACAAGTTTCAACAGTTAAAAATTTAATTTTCTTATATTTTCAAAAACTGAAAATACAATTTTTAATTTTGTTCAATTTTCTTAAATTTTCAACAGTTGAAAATGTAATTCTCAACTTTTCTTCAATTTTCAAGTCTAAAATTTTCATCCGTCGAAAATTCAATTGAATAATAAATTATCAATTTCCTTCAAGTTTCAACAGTTGAAAATTCGATTTTTAATTTTCCTGAAATTTGTTCAATTATTAACAATTGAATTTTCATCTGTTCAAAAGTCAATTTTCTTAAATTTTCAACAATTGAAAATTCAGTTTTTAATTTAGCTCAATTTTTAACAACTCAATTTTAAATTTTCTTTAATGTGCAATAATTGAATTTTCATCTGTTGAAAATTCAATTTTCTCCAATTTTAAACAATTAAATGTTCATGTGTTGAAAATGATATTATCAGTTTCCTTCAAGTTTTAACAATTCAAAATTTAATTTTCTTATATTTTCAAAAGCTGAAAATACAATTTTTAATTTTGTTCAATTGTCTTAAATTTTCAACATTTGAAAATTTACTTCTCAACTTTTCTTCAATTTTCAAGTCTAAAATTTTCATCTGTCGAAAATACAATTGAATAATAAATTATCAATTTCCTTCAAGTTACAACAGTTGAAAATTCGATTTTTAATTTTCCTAAAATTTGCTCAATTATTAACAATTGAATTTTCATCTGTTCAAAATTATGTTATCAATTTCCTTTAAGTTTCAACAGACGAAAATTAAGTTTTCTTATATTTTCAACAGCTGAAAATTCACTTTTTAATTTTGTTCAATTTTCTACAGTTGAAAATTCAATTATTATTTTCTTCAATTTTCAAAAACTGAATTTCAATTGTCTTCAATTTGCAACAGTTGAATTTTCATCTCCTGGCAATTCAATTATCAATTTTCTTTCAGTTTCAACAGTTGAAAATTAATTTTTTAATTTTATTTAATTTTCAACGCTTGTATTTTCAACAGCTGAAAATGCAATCAAATCTGTTGTTGAAAATTGAACGAAATAATAATTGAATTTTAAACTTCTGAAAATTTAAGAAAATTGAACAAAATTAAAAATTGCATTTTCAGCTGTTGAAAATATAAGAAAATTTAATTTTCAACTGTTGAAATTTGAAGAAAATTGATAATATAACTTTCAACAGATGAAAATTTAATTGTTGAAAATTGACGAAAAGTGGAGAAAATTGAATTTTCAGCCGTTGAAAATACAAGCGTTGAAAATTGAACAAAATTAAAAAATTAATTTTAAACTGTTGAAACTGGAAGAAAATTGATAATTGAATTTTCAACAGATGAAAATTCAACTGTTGAAAATTAAGGAAAATTGAAAATTCAGTCGTTAAAAATTGAACAAAATAAGAATTGAATTTTCAACAGTTGAAAATTCAGTTGTTGAAAATTGAACAAAATTAAAAATTGAATTTTCTGCTATTGAATGTATAAGAAAATTTAATTTGCAACTGTAGAAACTTGAAGGAAATTGATAATATAACTTTCGACAGATGAAAATTCAATTATTGAAAATTGAAGAAAATTGAAAATTCAGTTGGTGAAAATTGAACAAAATAATAATTGAATTTTAAACTGTTGAAAATTCAATTCTTAAACATTGAAGAAAATTTTAAATTCATTTGTTGAAAATTGAAGAAAATGGAATTTTCAGCTGTTGAAAGTTGAAGGAAATTGATCATTTAACATTCAATTCAATTTTAATGTGTTGAAAATTGGAAAAATTGAAAATAGAGCAAGATTAAAAATTGAATATTAAATTTCTGAAAATTTAAGAAAATTTACTTTTCAATTGTTAAAAATTGAACAAAATTGAAGAAAACTAAAAATCGAATTTTGAACCTTCGAAACATGAATGAAATTGATAATTTAATATTTAATTGAATTTTCAACAGATGAAAACTCAATAATTGAAAATTGAAAATGGAGCCAAATTAAAAATTGCATTTTTAATTGTTGAAAATTAAAGAAAAATTAATTTTCATCAATTGAAAATTTAATTTTTAAAGATTTGGCCAAATTGAACGAAATTTAAGAAAATTAAAAATCGAATTTTCAACATTCTTGAAAATATTTAATTTTTACCAAAAGAGAATAATTTTCAAATATCTTTCAAACCGACTAATTATTCCTGAAATTGTGAAAACTCTTTCAAAATTAAGATCTTCTAGATTTTCTTCGACATTCTGAAAAATATTTTCACATTTTTTGAAGTCACTTTAAATTTTCTTTAAAAATTAATTTTTTCAAATGAAAAATCATTTATTTTAAGCATTTCAAAGCAGTGATTTTTTTCTAAAATTTTATAATCTTGCGCAATTACAGGAGTCTTACAAAATTTCTATTTTGTTGAAAACTTTCAAAATTCTTAAAAAGCTTCGTTTTTCGAAATCTTTAAAAGTCTAAATTTTTCAAACATTTTTTGAAATCTTTTTTACTTTTAAATTATTTTCATATCTTTTTAAATAAAGCTTTTAAATATCTCTTAAACTTATTGGAATATTTCTAAAATTTGTTATTCTCGAAAAATTGAAAAATGTAGCTTTGAACTCTTAAAAGCTTCTTTCTTCGAAATATTTTCCCCAGGAATATTAAGACAATTTTTTTTATTCTCATGAAATCTTTAAAAAAATTTAAAAAGATTCTAAATTTTTTGCTTGAAATATTCAAAAATCAATATTTTGTTTTAAATGTTTTGAAATCTTTCAAAACTTCTAAATATCTTTTAAACTTACTGAACAATTTTCCTAAAGTTTGGAAATTTTAGGAAATCATTTGAAATATTTGGCAATATTCTCTTAAAATTAATTTTAATAAATAATTTGAAATTTTCCCGGGAATATTGAGAAAAATTTTTATTTTGAAACCTTTTAAAATTCTCAAAAAGCTTTTTTTCTAAATCTTAAAAAATCTACATTTTGTTTAACATTTTTTGAAATCTCAAGATTTAAATTATTCTGGCATCATTTTAAAGCTTTTAAAATTTTTTAATATCTTTTGAAATAATTCAGTATACTTAACAATTTTTAAAATCATGCAAAATTGAAAAAATTGTCCTCCAGGGGTTTTCATTTTCTGACATTTGTATTTTACGCTAGACTGTATTAATTATTATTACTTCTTACCAAAATTTAGTTTAAAAATAATTTTAGAAACTCAAATATATATTTTTTAAAAATATTTTGCGTTTTTAAATATGTTTATTTTATAACACTCACATTTTTTGAAAAAGATTTGTATTAGCTGGTTTTGTAAGTCTGTTATTCAAAGATTTTTGTAAAAAATACTCAATTTTTTCTGAAAAAGTTTTTATTTTACATTAACAGAAGCAGTTGTAAAATCTAAATATCATACATTTTAAAGTTAAAGGGACCCTACACCCTTTGGAATTTTCAGGCGATAACGCTCCGAGTTTGTAAAGCGAAAGTCTGGGTTCGATTCCCGCTACCTGCAATTTTTTGCAATTTTTTTTTAATTACTTTTTTTTATTGGATTTTTAATGAAAATTTTTTTTCATATGAGAAAATTGGTTTTTTCAACCTTTACTTCTTTTACTCCAAACTTTTTTTTGTATAGAAAATTCTTATTTTTCTTCACTTAATTACACTTTCATATTTTTGTTATTATTTTTATGTGAAATGAAAATAAAAATCGTATAATAAGAATAAAATAAATAATCAAGTAATGGGTGGTACAGTGAAACCTGGATTTAGCTCCCCTGGATTTTGCCCTTCCGAGAATTGACGCCGCGCCTTGGGGATACGTGAGAGGCGTTTGCGGGGGGATGTCCGACGTGCAGTCAGGCGTGACAAAGCAGAGAGATAAAATAGGAGAGAGACAAAATAGTTCCGAGTCTCTGGATTTAACGTCAAGGTCAGTCCCGAAACCGGCGTTAAATCCAGGTTCGACTGTATTTCTTAACAAAAATATAAAATATAAGACTTTTTCAAGTGAATAATAAAAAGAAAGATAAGAATAGTATAAAATTTTTATTAAATCATTTGTATGATGTAAAAATAAATGGCACGTTTACCATTCATTTTTCAGTAGTGTCATAAAATTATAAAATTTGAATATTGATTTTATTCTTATTATAATATGTATTTTTATGACGACTCAAAAATCCCGAAAAATAAAATTCCCGAATCGGGAAATTTCCGAATAATAAAACTCCTGAATTATCAAATTCATGAATTTCAAAATTCCCGAATAATAAAACTCCCGAACAGTTTATAATATTACCGAATTTGAAAATTCCCGAGAGAAAATTACCAAATTATAAAATATCCGAACTAGAAAATTTCAGAATTTAAAGAATAAAATTTTGTATTTTAGAATATAATTTATTTATTAAAAATACAATGATCAAATATTTTCATACACAAAATTATTTTTAAATTTTATGAAATTATTGTTTGAATTTAAACTAACAATAATTGAAAAAAATATATTTCTGGATAAAAATATATTTGAATTTAAAATTACAATAACATAATTCAAAGACATATATATCTGAATAAAATTTCTGTAAAATTATTGTTATTTTAAATTCAAGCAATAATTTTAAAAACTTAAAAAATTTTTAATATTTTTTGCATACAAATATTTGATTATTGTATTTTTAATCAATAAATAAAAGTTATTAAAACAATTTTTAATTGTTTAAATTCGGGGATTTTCGGTTTGGGATATTTTATAATTCGGCAATTTTCTGTCGGGAATTTTCCAATTCGTGAACTTCATTTTTCGGGAATTTCATTATTCGAAAATTTTCCAATTCGGGAATTTTAGTATTCGGGAATCTTATTATTCACGAATTTTCCAATTCGGGAATTTTATCATTCGGGAATTTTATTATTTGGGAATTTCCCGATTCGGGCATTTTATTATTTGGGAATTTTCCGATTCGGGAATTTTATTATTTGGGAATTTCATTAGTCGACAATTTTATAATTCGGTAATTTTATTATTTGTGAATTTTCCAATTCGGGAATTTTATTATTCGTGAATTTTCCCATTCGGGAATTTTATACATAATTCAGGGATTTTATTATTTGTTAATTTTCCAGTTTGGGAATTTTATGCATGATTCGGGAATTTTTTATTATTCGTTAACTTTCCAATTTAGGAATCTTATAATTCGGAAATTTTATTACTCGGGAATATTCTAATTCGAGAATTGTATTATTCGGAAATTTCATTATTCGAGAATTTTCTAAATAGGAAATTTTAGTATTCGGGAATTTTATTATTTGGGAATTTCATTCTTCGAGTAGTTTCCAATTCGGGAATTTTCCAATTTGGGAATTTTAGTATTCTGGAATTTTAGTATTAGGGAATTTTCCAATTCGGAAATTCTATTCCTGAATTTTCCCATTCGGGATTTTTATACATAATTCGGGGATTTCATTATTCGTTGATTTTCCAATTCGGGAATTTTATGCATAATTCGGGAATTTTTTATTATTCGTTAACTTTCCAAGTTAGGAATCTTATAATTCGGGAATTTTATCATTCGGGAATATTCCAATTCGAGAATTTTATTATTCGGGAATTTCGTTATGCGAGAATTTTCCAATTCGGGAATTTTATCATTCGGGAATTTTATTATTTGGGAATTTCCCGATTCGGGCATTTTATTATTGTTTAATAGTGGATTTTTAAATTGTTTATATGATTCAAAGTCAACTGATTTCTCGCAAAAAAGTTTGCTGATGCTTATGGAGTATATGTTTTTTTCTAACCCGGGAGAAATCACGAATATTAACCGGGAGACAAAAATTGAAAAAATAGTGGCCACCCTGAATTTGAAGGGATCTCAATGGATTTTTAGAATTTTGTGGTATTTTTTAAAATTCCAAGGAATTTTCAAAAGCTTTTAATATGTTTGAAAGAATATCGAAGGATTTTAAATATTTTAGGGTATTTTAAGAGATTCCAAGGATTTTTGAATATTATAATAATTTTGAAGGGATTATAAAGAACTGTAAAGGATTTGTAATGCTTTAGGATATTTTAAAGGATTTCAAGGCATTTTTAGTAGATTTCAAGTGATTTGAAATATTTTAGGGTATTTTAAGAGATTCCAAGGAGTTTTGAATATAATTAAATAATTTTGAAGGGATTCCAAAGTATTGTAAAGGATTTGTAATAAAAGGTATTTTAAAGGATTCTAAGGCATTTTTAATAGATTTCAATAATTTGAAGGGATCCCAATGGATGTTTAGGAATGTAGGGTATTTTTTAAAATTCTAAGGAATTTTCAACAGCTTTAAAAATCTTGAAAGAATTTCGAAAGATTTTAAATATTTTAGGGCATTTTAAAAGATTCCAAGGAGTTTTTAATATATTTAAATAATTTCGAAGGGATTCCAAAGGATTGTAAATGATTTGTAATACTGTAGGGTATTATTTAAAAATATTCCAAGGCATTTTTAATAGATTGCAATAATTTGAAGGGATTCTTGTGGATCTTAAAAATTAGGATATTTTTAAAAACTCTGAGTAATTTCTAAGAGCTTTACGAAGTTTCCAAGGATTTCGAAAGATTTTATGGGACGTATAAGGTTTAGAATATTTTAAAAGCTCTCAAGGCATTTTAATAGAGTTTCCAGGATTTCAGAAAATATAAGATTTCATTTAATTTCACAGAATTTCATAATATTTTAATCGATTTCAAAGAATTTATTCACAGAAATTGAAGGGTTTTGTAGGATTTCAAAGATTTTCAAATATTTTAAGGCGCTACCAAAGATTTTAAAGAATTTTCAAGATTTTAGGATATTTTAAAAGATTGCAAAGACTTTGCAATTTATTTCAATAATTTTAAGGGGTTTAAAAAAATTTCAAGAAATTTTTAAGGATTCGAAATATCTTTGGGTATTTTTCATAGGTTTCAATAATTTGAAGTAATTTCAAAAGATTTGAAATATTTTAAGTTATTTTAAAAAATACCAAGGAATTTTCAATAGCTTCAACCAATTTCAAGGGATTTCAAAAGATTTATATTGTTTGAATTATTATAGGGTATTTTAAAAGATTCCAAGGCATTTTTTAAAGATTTTAAAACTTTCAAGGGTTTTCAGAATATCTTAAGATATTTAAAAATATTCTAAAGGATTTTATCAGATTTCTGAGGATTCCAATGATTTTAAGGGAGTTTAAAGGCTCTTTTAAGGTGTTCTAATAAATTTTTCAGGATTTCAGGGAATACCATAACATTTCATGGAATTTCCCGGAATTTTATAATTTTTATTGGTTTTCTAAGTATTTCTTCACAAGAAGTGAGGGATTTTGTGGTATTTCGAAGATTTTGAGGGATTTTCCAATACTTTTTACAATTCATTTGCATTAATTTGGAATTCACTCTGAATTCTTATTAATTAATCCTGAATTCTTTTAAATTCTTTGGAATACTTTGTAAATCTCTTGAATGTTTTTGAATTTGCTTTTTGTTTAATTCATGTAGGAAGTTTTTTAAATACACCTTGAATTCTTAGGCATTTCATCAAATCTTTATTGAATTCCCTTTAATTTTTCTAAACTCATATAAAACTTAGTGAATTCTTTTTTTTCCATATTTTTTAATTTTTTTCAATTCACTGGATTTCTTTAATTCGCCTTGAATTTTTTTAAATTTTATTGAAATCGTTTTAGTTTCCTAGAATTCCCCTAAATTCACTCCAATTTTACTGAAACTAATGGAATCTTTAAGTTTTTTTTACAATTCATTTGAATTTAAGTTTAGTTATTTTCAAGTCTTATGAGTCAAATTCTTTTAAATTCAAAAGAATATTAATGTACATTAATCACTTTTAGTCACTTTTTGGGTTAGAATTCAGTCACTTTTGGACACTTTTTCAGTGTTTTCAACTAAATTAGACTGTGGCAGCCCTGAGAATAATTAATTAAAAATTTATAAATTTGAATTTAGAATTGTTTTATTCAATTTATAAAAGATTCTATATTAAACGTGGTGTCTGCCCTACCTGGAAAACCTGGAATTGTCAGGGAATTTTTATATACCGGGAAAAACCTGGAAATGTCAGGGATTTTTTTTAAAGCCAGGGAATTTTTTCGAGAGCGTGCTTAATTTTTTTTAAATTGCAATATAAAATTCAATAAGAATGATTCTTCATTTGTAAAAGTAGCTTTATATTTTTGTATTGAACTATTATGTTTAAAATTAGTTTTTTTTTTTGCTTGAAATTTATTTTTTAACTGAAAATTTAAGTAGTATATTTTTGGTAGAAAATTGATCGCTTTCAGTTGAAAATTCGAGTATCTGGTTGAAAATTCATGTGTTTTGTTGAAAATTCAACAGTTTGTTAGCAATTTTCTCTCTCTCTTGATTTAAAAATCTTTCTTAGTTAAAAATTCGACTCATGTTGAAAAGTCGCCTTTTTGGTTGACTTCAACTGTTTTTGATTAAAAATTAAAATATTTTTTGTTAAAATATCAACTGGTATACGTTTTGTTCAGAATTTATCTTTTTTCTGAAGGAAAATTTAATTACTTGTTTGAAAATTAAACTCTTGTTAAAAATTATTTTGTTTGTTTGAATTTCATAATTTGTTTGTTTCATAATTTTAATTAAAAATTCATCTGTTTGTTTAAAAAATGAGCTGTTTTGTTGAAGATTCGTTTTTTCTTTGGCTGAAAACAATTTGTGTACTGAAAATTTAACTGTTCCCCTTGAAGCTTGAACTATTTTGTCGAAAATTTGTTTGTTTTTGTTGTTGTTGAAGATTAATTTTTTAAACTGAAAATATAACTATTCCAGTTGAATATTCCACCATTTCAATTGAAAATGTATCTCTTTGGTTTTTTTTAACTAACAATTTAACTCTTCAATTTTTCCATGAAAAATTATATTTTTTAGTTAAAAATTAATTTTTTTTCTTCTGGTAGAAATTAATCTTTTTGACGGAAAATTCAATTATTCTAGTTGAAGATTTATCATTTTATTTGAAAATTCATTTTTGGGTTTAAAATTCAACTATATCAGTTAAAGATTCATAATTTTAGTTGAAAATTTACCACTTTGTTTGAAAATGTTAATGTTTTTGTGAAAATTAGTTCTTTTGTGGTTGAAAATTAGTTTTTTTTGTTCCTTCTGAAAATTTAACTATTCTGATTGAATATTTCATCATTTTAATTGAAAATTCATCTCTCTGGTTGAAAATTATCTTTTTAGCTGAAAATTTAACTATTCCATTTTAGGTTGACAATTTATCTTTTGTATAGTTGAAAATTCACGTATTTTGTTGAAAATTCGTCTTTTGGTAGAAATTAATCTTCTTGCTTGAAAATTAATCTTTTTGGTTGAAAGTTAAATAAAGATTTATTATTTTATTTAAAAATTCATCCATTTTGGTTTAAAATTCAACTATTCCACTTTAATAATTCCATAATTTTAATAAAAAATGTATCTTATTCGTTGAGCATTAATCTTTTTGGTTGAAAATTTATCACTTTGTTTGAAAATGTAAATATTTTTGTTGATATTAGTTTTTGTTGTTGTTGAAAATTAAGTTTTTCAACGGAAAATTTAACTAATCCATTTTTGATTGAAAATTGATCTTTTTTAGTTCAAAATTCAAGTATTTGGTTGAAAAATCGTCTTTTGTGGTATAAAATTAATGCTTTTGGTTAAAAATTCAATTATTTGGTTAAAAATTTGAAGCGGTTTAAATTCAATTTAATATAGTACTCACATTAATATGAGTAGTAGTATATATCGTACTTAAATATGAACTGAATTTGCAGTATAAGAAGATAAAATAAAAATGTCTTTGAATTATTATTTATTTAATTAATCGATGGTAATTATATATAAAGGATATCTTGTAATATAATTTGTCATTGTTTTAAAAAAATGCGAAATATTTGAAAGGCTCCGTACTAGGAAAAAGTATACCTCGAAAAAATTTGAGATACCTGAGAAAAACCTGGAATTGCCAGGGAATTTTCCCCCCAGGATTTGAGTAAAAACCCTGATGAAAAATGTCACAAGATTAGAATTTTGGTCTTTAAGTATAAATTGGCAGGGAAAATGATAAATTAGTCAGAGAAAAAGCGGGGAATTTTGAAAATTAAATTTTGCTGCCACCCTGTATGATATGAATTGTTAAGAGTTGCTTTAGTTCCTTCAATACTTAATGGTTATTTTTGAATATAAATATGGCACTGAAGATTGAAACAATGGACAAATAATCAGCATGAAACGAGTTGAAGGTGTCTACTTGATTGTTATCACCTAGAAATCTAGAATAAAAATATTTCTTTCTATTTAATTACTTAGGAATGATGCCAGGACCAGGAGGAATGCCACCAGGACATGGATTACCGCCACAAGGACCTCCTCAAGGACCACCAGGTGGTCCAGCGCCGCATGTGAATCCGGCCTTCTTCCAGCAGGGTCCTCCGCATCAGCAAGGACCTCCTGGGCCAATTCATGGGCCACCTCATGGACCTGCGCATGGCCCACCTCATGGTCCTCCTCATCCACAGGCTCACGGACCTCCTCATGGACCACCACACAGTTATGGTCCTCCTGCAGCACAGGTATTCATGTTATACATTTACAATAAACCCAATTTTATTTACAAAGCTTCAAAGTATGACAATTCCAGGGTGCACAATAGGGTGGTCCAAATTTTGTTTTCTTCGAATTTTCATGCAGATAGCCCGAAATTTTTGTGGAATCCACACAAAAATAAATTCATTTGTTTTGTTTTGAAAAAAAAAAATGATATTTAATTAAATTTTCTTTTTTTTTTCTTTTAAAACAGTTATCTTATTGAAATGGGAAAAGTAATTTAAATCTTTTAGTTTATTATGAAAGGAAAATCTCATTTAGAAGAAATCTTGCTACTGAAAAATTTGTTTATTTAGCAAGATATAATTTATCTTTTACTAATTACAGAATAAATAAAGAGATTTCTAGGCATTTATTGTAGACTTTACCAATTATTTTATAGATTGCAATGAACAGACTTTAATATTGTGACTAATTCTATAGGCTTTTAATTTCGTCTTTGCTAATATAGAATGTTAAAGTATACATTTTTTTATTATATTCAACTTACAAATTATAAAAATTAGTAGTTGAAAATTTCGATGTTAATTCGGTTTCACCACTCGGTTTTTGAGTGTACACCAGATTACAAAAAATTACTAAAGATTTTAAAAGGTTTCAAAATTATATTGAAGATTTTAAAATATTTTAAAGGATTTTGAAGATTTTACAAAGATTTTACGGATTTCAGAGATTTAAAAAAGAGGTGTACACCAGATTTCAAATATTTTACAACAATTTTACAAAGCTTTTAAAACTTGCAAAAGATTTAAAGAATTTAACAAATTTTTAAAAGGAACCAGATTTCAAAGATTTTAATACTTTTCGAAGATTTGAAACGATTTCAGAAATATTTGAAACATTTGAGAAGATTTGAAAAGATTTCACTAAAATTTCAAAAAATTCAATGATTTCAACGAGTAAAAACGATTTCACAAACAAAGATTAAGAAAAATTTCACAAATATTTAAAAAGATTTGAGAAAGATTTCACAAAAATTTCACAAATATTTCGAACATTTCCAAAGATTTTAAAACCTTCAAAAGATTTCAAACATTTTAAAAAGTTTATGCTAAACCAGGTTTCTAAGATTTCGAAAGATTTTACAAATAATAAACATATTTTAATGATTTCAAATGAATACAAAAGATTTCAGAAAGATTTCGCAAGTATATTAAAGAGTTCACAAACAAAGATTAAATAAAGCTTTCACAAATATTTCAAAGATTTCATAAAAATTTACAAAGATTTAATGGATTTTAAAGATTTCAAATATTTTACAAAAATTTAAAAAGATTCCAAAAGATTTTACAGAAATTTCAATGAATTCACAGATTACAAGGATTTCAAAGACGAATTATGTTCGCAAAAAATTCAGAAGTTGTTTATTTATGGTTCTGCTTTCTTTAAAAATGTTTGGCCGATAAAAAATGGAATGGCTAATTTTTTACATCTATAACAAACAGTTATTTCATTATTTGATGTAAAAAAAGGAGACCTGGAAAAACTTGACTTCTCGACCTGGAAAATCTGGAAAAGACCCTGAATTTCGCTGAACACCCTGTTCAAATATCACCCCCATACGTCTGTTTTATAGGGCCACGAAAACCCCCATAAGTGAAAAAATGGGTTTTGCGAGTTTTTGCGCGAATTATGATTTTTTGTGGTCTTTTTAATACCGGTTGCTTCTAATACATAAAATACTTTTTTTCTACTGATGTTAAAAAGATTCCACTTTTAGTCCAATTTTTAATTAGAGCTTATTTAAACAATTGATTATTGTTTATAACTGTCTTCTCTTAGAGTAATGCTAGAAATTTGCAAGTTTTCTGAAGTTTTCAGCTTTTCTTTTATCTGTTTTATTTCAGAAAAATTATTCCCTAAAAAAATAGATTGTTTAAAATATGATTCTCTCTAATATTTATTTATTATTTGTTCATAACTAAAAAGGCAAAGCAAAGTTAAACATTTTAGAAAAAACCACAACTTTCTAGCACCTTGTCTAAGAGGAGATTGCTATAAACAATAATTAATTGTTTAAACAATTATTTTTGTCAACTCGCATTAATTATTACCTCACTTAGTGAAAGTGGACAAAATGTTAAAAATTTCAGCAAAAGCCGGAACTATCTGGCATTAATATAGATGAAGATAGTTATAAACAATAATCCTTTGTTTAAACAATTATTTTTGCTAAATAGAATTAAATATCAACTCACAAATTTATGTAAACATCTGTTTATCAGTATAATGTAGTATTTTATGTATTAGAAAGAATTTTAATTTAAAAAACCGCAAAAAAATCATAATTAGTGCCAAAAATGCGCAAAACCCATTTTTTCACTTATGGGGGTTTTTATGCAAAGGCATTATAAGAGCTCTCAAGTTACTTTAATTAATTTCCCAGGATTTTAGGAAATTTCATTAGATTTCATGTAATTGCACGGGATTTTTAGTAATATTTGAATGGATTAGAACAAATTTATTCACAGGGATTGAGGGATTTCGTAGGATTTCAAAGATTTAAAAAAATTTCAAGGTATTACCAAAGATTTTCAAGAATTTTCAAGATTTTAGGATATTTTAAAAGATTCCAAGGAATTTACAATTTATTTCAATAATTTGAAAAGATTTTAAAGATTTTAACGCCCTTAAAAAAATTCCAAGAAATTTTTAAGAGCTTTACAAAACTAGAAAAATTTAAAGGATTTGAAATATCTTAGTGTATTTTTCATATATTTCAATCATTGGAAGTTATTTCAACAAATTTGAAATATTTTATGATATTTTTTTAATTTTCCTAGGAATTTTCAAGAGCTTCAAAAAATTTCAAGGGATTTAAAATTTGTTTAAAGAGTTTTCAATATTTTAGGGTATTTTAAAAGATTCCAATTCATATGCTTTTATTATTAGAAAATAAAAATCCAGGGACGTGAATGCATTTTATTTTAACGGTGGGGGTTTTTTTTTTTAGATAAATTTAATGAATAATTTTAATTTAATATATATCCAAGAAATTTAAAATGATTTCTACTTATTTTACTGGATTTGTATGATTTCGAGGGATTTTAAAGATTTTAAGTTATTTAAAAAGATTCCAAAGAATTTCAAGAAATTTCGTTTCAATAAATTTTAGAATTCTGAATATGAAAAAATTTGATATGGATTTTTAAGTACTTTATGTTATTAATATTAAAAGGATAAAAAATTGAAGGACGCATTTTATTTCAACGGCTACTATTTTTACCACGGCTACTTATTTCAATGGCCTTTTACGATTTCAAGGGAATTGAACGAATTTATTTTCTTAATGTAAAAATAAATGTCTAATCTTTCCTCTTTTTCGTGAAAAAATTAACCTATTTCCCCTTTTTTGAGCTTTTTTGCGCTGTGATCCCTGGTATACGCTTAAAATTAATTACTTAATTTCAATTTAAGTAGTTAGTTGAATTTTAAAAATTGTAAAGAACAATTGAACTATTAATGATTTTGAATGGTTCAAATTGAAATAATTTCGGATATACTTCCGAAAAGGACGTCATACTTGACTTAGGGGTTCCTTTTAGACCCTAGTTGAATACACTAAAAGGTTTTTTTTTGGCGCAGATGAATATAAATGAAGTTATTAATAATTTTGGATTTTTTTTAAATTAATTTTTTTTTCAAAATCTCGAAAAATAATGATTTTGGAAAAAATGTTGTTCACAAAAGTTGTAGATCTCGTCGAAACTCAAATTTTTTATATGTATACCACTCATGCCGACCCCTTTTCCAACGTCCCCCAAAAAACCACACTCCTAGTGGTGGTAACAAAAAATCTTAAAATTTATTTTGGTCATTTTTCTCGAAAAAATATTAATATTATTAATATTAATATTTTATATTGATAATATAATATTAACAAAAATATTAATTTAAAAAAACTAATTTAAAAAAAAAGTCAGAATTATTAATAATTTAATTTATATTGATCTGCGTGAAAAATCCCTTTAGTGCGTTCAACTAGGGTTTAAAAGCAACCCCTAGGCCAAGTATCAAGCCAATATTTTTGGGTGAATTTTTCGGAAATATACCCATAATTTCAATTTAAAGTATGCAGTATACAAAACTATTGTCATTTGAGAATTCTAATTGAAAAATCAAAATTTTGTTTGTTACAGGCACCATATGGTGCGCCAGCTCCTGACCACCGAGCAGATGTTGCTCCACCACTAAGTGAACAAGAATTCGAAGAGATAATGGGACGTAATCGAACAGTTTCTTCATCGGCAATCGCGAGAGCAGTTTCTGATGCAGCAGCTGGAGAATATGCGAGTGCAATTGAAACTTTAGTCACTGCAATATCGTTGATAAAACAGTCCAAGGTGGCTGGAGATGATCGTTGCAAAATCCTCATCAGTTCTCTTCAAGATACTCTGCGTGGAGTAGAAACGAAGAGTTATGGTTCTGCGCGAAGAGGTAATATTTTAGTTTCAGTAAATAAATAATAAATTGATATTTAGGGTGGCTGTAGGTCAGGGAAAATCTGGAAAATCAGGCAAAGTCAGGGCTTTTGAATAAAATCTTGCAAACGTCAGCCAATTTCTATAAGAGGCACTTTAAACCAGTTTCAAGGCTAATAAATTAAAAAGATTTTATTTCAATTTGATATTGTTTTATTCCGTTTTTAAAAGATTCTATGCTAAAAATGTAGTTGAAATTTAACTTTTTTGTTGAAAGTTCATTTTTTCGGGGTTTAAAGTCAAATTTTATCTAAAAAAAATTCGACTTTTTAGCTTGAAAACTCAACTCTTGTTAAAAATGCAATTTTGTTGTTGAAAATTGATATCTTTTATTGAGGAATTAACTATTTGGTTGAAAATTCGTTTTTGTGTGGTTAAAAATAATTTTTTTCAACTGAAAATTTAACTAGTCCATTTTTGTTTGAAAATTGATATTTTATAGTTGAAAATCCATCTATTTGGTGGAAAATTCATGTTTCTGGTTCTAAAATTAACTTTTGTTGAAAATTCATCTTTTCAATTTTTAAAGTCAAATGTTTTCTGAAAAAAGTCGATCTTTTCGCTTGAATACTCAGTTATTTTGTTAAAAATTCATTTTGTTGTTGTTGAAAATTGATCTGTGGTTAAAAAATCAACTATTTGGTTGAAAATAATTTTTTTATCGAATATTCAACTATTTGGTTGAAAATTCATCTTGTACGATTTTGGCAAATGTTTTCTAAAAAAAACTCGATCTTTCATCTTGAAAACTGAATTTTTCTGTAAACAATTCATTTTTGTTGTTGAAAATTTATTAGTTTAGTTGAAAAATTAACTATTTTGTTAAAAATAATTTTTTTGTTAGAATATTCAACTATTTTGTTTAGATTCGATTTTTTGGGTAAATTTAACTATTTTTTATTTAAAATAAAGTACATTTTTGCTGCAATATCTATTATTACAATATTCGTTGAAAATTCATCTTTTTTTATTAAAAATTGAACTGCTTGGGTTGAACTATTTTGTTGATTATTTATATTTTTAATTGAAAATTTAATTACTTGGGTAAAAGTTAAATTAATTTATTAAAAATGTATTTTGTTTGTTCAAGATTCATGCTTTTGGTTGAAAGTTATTTTTTTTTAAATTAATTTTTTTAACTGAAAATGTAACTTTTCCATTTTTGGTGGAAAATCGATCTTTTTTAGTTGAAAATTCGTCTTTTTGGTAGGAAACGAATATTCTTGGTTTGAAATTTGCTTTTTTTGTTTAATAATGCAACTGTTTGGCTGAAAATCAACTTTTTTGTTGAAAATTCATATGTTCGGATAGAAAATTCAACTGTTTTACTGAAAATTCGTCGTTTGTCTTGAAATTTCAACAAATTGGATTACATTTTGTTTACTTTCTTGAATGAAAAACCTTTCTTCTTTTTAAATATCTACTATTACATTTTTTTTCTTCACGATGTCTGTAGATTTTTAGTTTGTTAGCACGATAACTTTTGAAAGAGTTGACATATTGACTTGGGCTTTGGTATACTCTTTAGGTGTCCTAAAATGAAGGTCAAGTTCGTTAGCCAGCCATTTTGGATAAAAATTAAAAAAATGAGAGCATTTTCAATATTTTTGAGACCTCTTTTTTACAAGATTTAAAAATTCTATGTATGGTTATTAGTAGTACTCAAAAGTACGAAAAATTCATCCTCATGACTTTTTTTGTTAAACAAAAATTACCGGAGTTATAGAATTTACAAAATTCCAAAAAACAAACGAAAATGAACATTCAATTCAAATTTTGACCGCACAAAAAATAATCGAAAATTACATTTTGCGGTGAAACTATACAAGATACGAAAAAAGATGAATTGGAAAAAATGGTGTATTCAAAAAATATCTACAAATTTTTTAGAAATAACTTTTTGATAGGACGCGTAGCTTTTGTTTTTTTCGTAAAAACCTGAATTAAACATAAAAAATTGAATTTTTAGACAAACGACACAAGATATGAAAAAAATAAATCAACAAAATTTGTTTTCCCAAAAAAGAGCTACAAATTTGTTATTAATTATTTTTTGATAGGATGCGTAGTTTTTGTTTTAATTGTGAAAAAAAAAACATTAAAAATACAAGAAATTAAATTTACAGAAAAACAACGCAAGGTACGAAAAAAAATTATGAACAAAACTTGTACATACAAAAATGATCTATAAATTTGTCATTACTCATTTTTTGATAGAACGCGCAGTTTTCGTTTTAATCGGGAAAAATAAGAATATAAATAAGTCTATTTGGTTGGAAATTCATCTTTGTAGGTCGAAAATTCAAATATTTGGTTACAAATTCAAGTGTTTTGTTTGAAAATTCGTCCATTTGGATCGAAAATTCATCTTAAATGATAGAAAATTATTCTTTTTTGGTTCAACCTAATAAATAAATTTGAAAGTTCAAAATTTTAACCTTAAATTATTTTATTCCGTTGTGGATTAATTGATGCTGTTAAAAATGATATAATTTCTTGCTGGGAATGTAGTTTACAAATTGTAGTTTTTTTGTGTGTAATTAGACAAATTTGTTGTAAATTATTATGATTTATCTTTGTTTCTTAAGTTCGACTATAATTCCCCACTGAGAATTAATCAATTGTTAATTAAAAATCTGCAAAAAAGAGATAGAAATTGGACTCTTATTAAAATATTATCTTTCTAAATTTAAATTTTCATATTCTTATGCATATTGTTTTTTTATTTTTTTCAGATCGATCTAGATCCCGGGATCGGGAACGAAGTCACAGAAGACGTCGTGAGCGGTCCAGGAGTCGCGATCGAGAATACAGAGAGCGTAGTCGTGAGAGGGACAGGGATCGTGATAGGGACCGTGATCGTGATCGTGAACGTGAAAGAGATCGTGATAGGGAACGGTATTACACTGAAACTTATCCTAGAGAAAGATCACGCAGCAGAGAAAGAGACCGCGAACGTGAAAGGGATCGTGAATACAGAGAAAGAAGCAGAGAGGAAAGGTAAGTTAAAAACAAATGCAATTTTAATTGTGTTCTTCCTCTAATTAATTATTTTATTTATTATTATTGTATACCAGGGATCACAGTTAGTTCCCTGTTCCTCTATATTCCCCTGTTTTTCTCATAATCCCCTATAATCTCTGTATTTGAGAATTTTGTTATTTTTCTCCCTTTTTTTGAATCTGCGATTTTAGGTTATGGTAGCGTTTTACATCGTAATGGATATTTCTAATAAAAAGTTATATCATAGATTAAAAACGTTCAAGAATTTATATATTTTTATTTTGTTAGTGTTTTTAAATCGGAAATTGACATTTTTAAACAAAAATAATTCGATTTTGATGGTTAATAATGTTTTAAACCAATTTTAGGTTATGTTAAAGTATTACACTAAAAACTGGTATTTTAGAACAAAAATCATTATATTTCGAAGATTTGCAGTTTTTAAACAGTTTTAGGTTATATTAACGTTTTTCACATATAATCGGTTGTTTATAACAAAACTAATTTGATTTTGAAGAAGGTTTACAATTCTGAACAATTTTCTGTTATGTTCTGTTAATGTTTTTCGACGGTAATTGTTGGTATTTTTGATAAAAGGTTATTGGTTTCCAAATAATATTTACAATTTTTCAACAAATTTAGGTTATATTGGTGTGTTTCACCTGAAATTAATAATTTTAAAGAAAAATTATTTAGCTCTTTATCGGCAAGAAGAAGAGCATCATCCTCCAGCGAACATAACACCCGTTCCAGCAAGACCACCTTCACAGATTTAAATGCAATTTTTGTACATCTCCTTGTTCTTTAAGGATGTTTAAAAATTTTCGATCATGTTTTATATTATCTTTGAAGGCATTTTTATTGAGTTTTATTTCCCTTTCAAAACATTCTTTGATAATAAAAGAGGGAACTTGTTGATCTAATTTTTCTATAATTTGTTTTATCTTATAATAATTATTATTACTATTATTATCATAATAACAACACAAATAACAATAGGTGAATATTATAATAAAATTATGAATAGTGCTAATTAATAATTGATCGATAATACCTTCAATTTCAGGTGATAATAAGACATTTGTACAGTCTCTATAAATACACTACACTTATCGATGCACTTAACTAAAAATGTTCATTTGACAAAAAAATGTTCTAAACAAAACTTGTAGCAAATTTCATCGACTATAATTTCTGTTGCAACTTTTTTTTCTAGGATGCACCAAACAGTATATATTAGTAAAGCACGGATTTTGGGCGCTATTTACAAAATGGCGGCGAAGTTTAAGTGGGGGGTGTTAGCAAACTTAGCCTGTTTTTCAGGATATCGAAAAGTACTATATTACCAATTTTCATCTCTTCAGCATTTTTTCCTGATAAAAGTACCGATTGCCTGAGCTATTGATATAAGACCCGCAGTTTTTGTTTCAATCGTAAGAAGTAACATGAAAAATAATCAAATTAAATTTTTGGAAAAATGACACAAGGTACAAAAAAATGATTAGAAAAAAGTTGTTCATTCAAAAATGATCCACAAATTTGTTATGAATTTTGTTTTGGTAGAATGCGTATTTCTTGTTTAAATCGCAAAATATAACATAAAAAATATTTGAAAAAAAGACACAAGATTAAAAAAAATATAATGAACAAAAGTTATTCAACCAAAAAAGGTCTACACATTTGTTATTAATCATTTTTCGATATAATGCGTAGTTTTTGTATTGATCGTAAAAATGACATTATATGTAATAAAAATAAAGGTTTGGAAAAACGACAAGAAGTATGAAAAAAAATTAATTGACAAAAGTTGTTTAACCAAAGAAGATCTACAAATTTCTTTATTTTTTTTTCCTGACAAAAATATAATGAACAATTAAGTTTGTGGAAAAACGGCAGGGTACAATAAAATTTTAATTAACAAAATTTTTCGCCTAACTTGTATCTATAAATAATGCAAGAAAATGTATAATAACAAAATTGTTCTCCCAAATTAGATCTCAAAATTTGCTTTAGGCATTTTTTTATAGGATGCGTACTTTTTTAGTAATAGAAACAAGACAATAAAAATATGTCTGTTTGAATATCAATGCATATTATGAATAATAATAATATATATTCATTAAAATGATACATTTTCCAGCATAGCTGCGAATAAAGATCAATGCCAAATAAGGAACAAATATTAAAGTAGTCATGAAAAATAAAAATGGTTTCATTATTTAATATAATAGAGTTAAACATCATATAGAAAAGTTTGCGTTTTGGGCAAAAGTTAATCGACTGCAAAACACGAGATAAGTGATGAGAATGTGTCCAATAAAATTTGAAGCAACAAACCGAAAGATAGAAAACGTGAATTTCTTTTACTAAAATTAATTATTTTTCAATACCTACATATGATTTATTTGTTCCCAGGAATTCATAATGAGAAAATTGTTCTGCAGAATAAAAATTTTCGGTACGAATTGCTCCGGACTACGACTTTGGCTATTTATACCGAAATAGTGAAATTCTACTAAAAACATCGACGTTGCAAAAACTTGGACAAGTACAATTAAATGAAGTTTTATATAATTAACATTAATTTATTAAGAGTATAGAAAAATAAGTTTTTAAAATGTTTTACAAGTTGAATTTGAGAAGAACATTGCAAAAATTATCAACTTTTTTTTTATTACCACAACTGGGCGGGATTGTATAAGAATCAGTCGTTGATTAACGAAATTACAGAGAAGGTTAACGAAATAACAAAATTTGTATTTAATTTTTTTATTTTACTTAGTCAATCTTGATTTCATAACTCTATTTAAATGTACTTGATCAAGTTCTTGCATCATCAATGTTTTTGACAAGACTTTAAAATGCTTTGTTCTCTTTACATTTATCCATTTTATCAACAGTTTTGCATTGCTTTCATATTTTTCGTAAATGAAACATTGGTGTAAGTGTATTTAATGTGCTTTCTTTATTTTATTTGTTTTTCATTTTCGTATCGTACAATGTGTATTCGTTCTATTGAACCCGTTAGTTGAAAATGCATCTTTTTAATTTGAAAATTAGACTGCATGTATAGCTAACGATTCAACTTTTTCGTTAAAAATTTAATTATTTCGTTGAAAATTCAACTATTTGATAAAGTCATTTTTTTGTTCGAAAATTCAACTTTTCAAGTTAAGAATTTATGTCTCTTGGTAGAAATGTGAGTGAAAAAGATCCATATAAAAGTGACTGTAGAAACTGAAGATTTTAAGTTGTAATTTGATTGGTACTTTCGTGCTGAAAAAAGTGGTAAATAGTTTTATTTAACGGCTTTTTCTTTGCAACAGTAGTATTTTATTATTTTAATGTGTTGAAAAACTTTTAGGAAGAGGAATATGATCAGAGGAAGATTGAAAAAAAGGTTAGAGGTACTATATTAAAAGTAAGATTTTGTGAAAATCATTTAAGGTGTAATTGATTTTTAAACAGTTTTTTAGGAAAAAATCCACTTTTCGTCAAAAATTCGGGTTATCTGGTTGTGTATTACTGCCCTTCTTTTGATTGTACTTAGCCTAGTTTCTGCGTCGTCGATGGGTTTGATAAGATTTCAAAATACTTGGTTCTCTTCCCATTTATTCGTTTTCCCAGGCGGAAATATTATATATAGTTTATATATAGTGTGAAGTAATATATATATATAATATTCATTTGTTTTATACATTTTTTATACAAAACAAATGAATATTATATATAATACTTGACACTATATATAAATTATATATAATATTTCCGCCTGGGTTGCAAACCGTTTTCTAAGAGATACGCAATTACTTTCATATTTTTTCCATGGAAAAATAATGGACGTGTATTTAATGTATATTTCCCCTGCTTCACCTTGTTTTTTGTTCCAGTTTCGCGTTTGTTCTATTGGCTAGACCCCTCTATGAGGTAAATATGACGTACTTTGGCATACATGTTTCATAGAGTCATGTTTCCTCGATTTTGTTTTTCGCTGATAAAATTTGTTCTTAATGGGTTATAAATCTGGATTTGCTTATGGATAGGGGGAAAAGAATTGGTATATAAGGCGCGACTGAATCTGTTTTTTACAAAAAATTAAAATGAAGCTTTCGATTATCGTCTTGCTCGCTATGGTGTATCCACACTCTACACGCACCATAGCGAACAAGACGATAATCCGAAGATTCATTTTAATTTCTCACTGAAAAAAAAAGATGAGTTGGGACAACTAATAACATTGTTGGGACAACTATTTAGTTAGTTGTGAGAACCGCTGTTTAACAATTAAGTTATTTGTACTCATTTGCTCACGTCAAATATAAACTAAAATACTTTTCTATACGTCTGGCCTCATTATATAAAATTTTACTTTATAGATCTTGAATTTTTCCCAGTTTCGTGATGCGCATAAACCTTACATTTTGCTTACCCTTTAAATTTTAAAATAATATTTTGATATAAAAATCAAGTAATTCAATACTTTTATGTAACAAATAAGTCGGAAAAACAAGGTAAATAAAATCTCACAGAAAATTCGAATCAAATCCAAATAGTAGAATTTAATTTCACCTCGATAAATTTCTCGTCTGGAGAAGCTTTGAAAATGTCTGTTTTATGTTTTTAAATAATAAAGAAATATTGAATATCTCAGAAGGAACTTTTTCAATTTGAACTGAAAAGTATATTTTTTATCGCAGTCCGCAGCCTATTTTGAAGCGAAAGAAATAAAACAATTCCAAAAAGCGGAAACATAGGAGCAGTTTAGGCAAAGTGAATGAATGAATTTGAATATTATTATAATTATAATTAATAACTTGATATCACGACACACGCAGCGAATTATACTTTGCTAAAAAGAAAAATAATCTACTAATTTTCAAGAATTGTGAGTAAATTAAAGAAATTACAGTCGAACCTGGATTTAGCGCCGGTTCTGGACTGACCTTGACGTTAAATCCAGAGACTCGGAACGGCGTCAATTCTCGGAAGGGCAAAATCCAGGGGAGCTAAATCCGGGTTTCACCGTATATCATTGATATTGAATTTACTGGAATTTTCTCGCAATGACTGAAGCCTCGGCAAAGAAAACCTTGGGAGACCACATTTTTTAGTACGCACACATTTTTTAGAGGTGTATCGTTTTATTGCATACTAAATTTGTTTAGAAAGATAAGCAGAACAGTGAGGCAGCAAGTTAGAAAATTATCAATCTCACGACAAATGACTTAGGTCTTATTTTAAAAGAATAATTTTAAGTTTTGAAGACTTCGAAATGTGTGGAAAAAATATGGAAGACTTTGAGACAATTTTTATAATTTTTCAGGATTTAAAAAAACTGTAGGTAAAATGAATTTTGCAGGGTGTCAAGAGAATGAAAAAAATTTTCTCAAGATTCATGGGCAAATGTTAAATGATTCTTTTGTAATGAACAGAAAATTGCAAAAGATAACAAAACATTTTTATTTATTTCCTAAAATTTTTAAAAAGAGTGTAAATGATTTAAAGGCAAAATTTTGCCATATTGCATTATTTTAGAAAAAATTTGAGTAAGTCTAAAAGATATTCAGAAGTTCAGAAATGATTCAAAAATAATTAAAACTTGTGAAGATTTTTCAAGAATTTTTCAAGATTTCAGGAAAATGAAAAAAAAATGTTTAGGTTCCTAGGCAAAATTTAAATGATTTTTTGTGTCAAAAAATTAATTTAAGGAGATAATTTAAAAAAATTTCAAAACATTTCAAAAGATTTCTAAACTTGTGAAAGAAGAATCTGAAAGATTTTGAGGCAATTCTTAAAATTTTGCAGAACTTAAAAAAAAACATTTTTCTTAAGATTCGTGTGGAAATTTTAAATAATTTTGTTGTTGTTTGAAAAATGAACTTTAGGAGAAAATTAAAAAAGGTTTTTTAACACTTCAAAACATTTCCTAAAATTTCGAAAAGGAGTGTTGAAAATTTAAAACAAAAATGTTTCAATTTGGTAAGATTAAAAAATAAAAAAGAACTTGAGTAAATTCAAAAAATATTGAGAGGAATGGAAGAAATTCTCAAAGAATTTTAAACTTTAAAAAATCTTCAGAAATTTGGATTTTTAAAGATTTTAAAAAGAAAAAAAACTTTAGAAGCTTTAAAGGAATTTGAGAAGGTTTCAAGAGAATAAACAAATTTTCTTAAAATTCCTGGGAAAATGTAAAAGATTAGAAGGCAATTTTTTTAAATTTTGAATAATATTTCAAAATTTTAAGTAAAATTCGAGTCAGTTAAAAATATTTTTAGGAATTGAAGACGTTTTAAATAGATTAAAAATATTTAAAAACTTGTAAATATTTCCGAAAATTTAGCAAATATAAAATTATCCTATGAAATAAAAAGTTTCTTTAAATTCTTCTCGAATCTTTGTTGACACATCTGAAATATTCAAAAATCTTTTTTAATTTTCTCAAGAATCTTATAAAAATTATATTTATATAAATTTAAAAACAAACTGATAATACTTTTTTTCTTGTTCTTTATTCTCAGAATTCAATTTTAGCTCGAATGTGAGTATTCAAAAAATGTTATCAAATGAATAGTTATTTGAATTTTTCTATATTTTATTATTATTATTATTATTTTGTATTCTTTATGGTATTGAAAAAAAGTTTTAAATTGGTGAATTTTAATTAGTACTTACATTAAGTAACTTCAATATTTGTTTGAAGAAAAGAAATATTGAAAAAGCATTCAGTGTTACTTTAAGATATTGTTTTATTTATTTCTAGATAATACTTTATCTTGAAAAACCTTCTTTCTATTTAGAAAACGTCTATCATGTTTTTAAACATAATATAAAAAATGTTACGTAACAGCGATGAGGGGGGGGGAGTCCAAAAGAAATGTTACGGTCTGTCACTGGGGGGAGGGGTCGAAAATACATTCGAAAAATGATCTTGTTGCTGTTTTTTTTGTTAATTAAAAATATGCTGAATTTTCTGCGCCTGAAAACGGGCAGCGCGCCACTGGGTGTGTACCCATGGTGAACCGAAAACAGCCGCTCATCGTTTCAAAATGCTTTTCAATTAACAAAAAAAAAAACAAAGGCAAGACGATTTTTCGAAAAAAGGCCTCTGGTCATGCACATGTATAAGCCTTCAGATTATGTGGTAAAATTATTACACAAAACAATTCATCCTTGTAGCCGTATTTTTTATTATTCTAAAAACCGACTCGTTTGAAGCACCTTAAGTAAGATACTATGGAGAATGATCGCTGTCTAAAAATGTGTTTTACAAGACTAAAAAAATTATCTAGATCTTCTTGATCTCTCCTTGAATTTAACTGGTGCAAACAATTAGAAAGTACCTATGTTTTTTATTGGAGAAAAATCTGAATGGAAAATGCTGACAGCAGAATATCTTGAAGAGAACAAAGAGCGGCTGATCAGGGTCTACGAGGCTTAGTGCTAAGTATTTAAACGCAGTGTAGCTTTCCCATTTCCATATTGAAAAAAATAACTTTAAAAAACTTAAAGCAATAATAGTAATTTCCCAAGAGCCCGCATTAGAGTGATCCAAACATTCAAAATTGAAAAAAAATCGATGTGCACTCTGAAATTTTTTATACTTTTTGAAAAAAAAAAAATCTCCAATAACTAGGAATTTTTTTTCTTAAATTTCAGTGGCCACCCTGACGATGAGATGATCTCTGCCGCTGGATTCTGGACAAAGAAGAAATAAATTATGAATGCGAGAACATGGCTGGAGTCTACTCATTAGGTCTAATTAATTTTTATGGCTTCGAACCCGTCGAAAAGGAGGAATACCTGGAAGTCTATTAGGATGCCAGTGAATCGATAATCTTCGATCGGAAGGTTTCGCTGCAAAAAATGCTCTATATCAAGTTATTAGTAAGACTTTGCTACACAACAAAAATTTGTTTCATACCTTTTTTTTACGTGAGGTACCATCCATTAATAAAGTAACAGCTTTTTTTGGGTAATTTTACAATAAAAGATTGTAATAATGTTACAAAGACTTCATATCGGTATAATTAGATTAGCATTTTTATTTGTTTCCATCATTTTGTAAAAAAGTATCCATAGTAACAAAGTTTTTTCACAATCTTTGAAATTACTACTACCCACAAAATCATTCAACAATGTTCTAGTTTATTGTATTAAGCTAAGATATTTGAAAGGATTCTAAGGCATTTCAGAGGATTTCAAAAATTTCTAAATATTTCAAAGGAATTTCAACAGATTTCAAGAAATTTCATGAGATTTCAGTAATTTTGAAGGATTATAAAAGATCTCAATAAGGATTTTAAATAAATTTTTAAAGATCTCAATGAATGTCATAGAGCTTCGAAAATCTTGAGGAATTTCAGAGGATTTTGTAATATTCTGATAAAATTTCAAATAACTCATTCATAAGAATTAAGGGATTTCGAAGGATTTCAAACTATTTTTAAAAATTTGAAAAATGTTAAAGAATTTTAAAGATTTTAAGATATTTTAAAAGATTCCGTGGGAGTTCAATAGATTTGGAGAATTTGAAGAAATTTTACAAGTTTTTTTTAATATTTAGGGATATTTTAAAAGCTCGAAAGAAGTTTTAAGAGCTTTAAGAATTTCAAGGGATTTCAAAGAATTCGTAGCATTTAAAAAATGTTAAGGATTGACCATGGATTTTAATAATTTGAAGGGAAGTCAAGTTTCCATCCACAAAAAATTAATTTTTAACCCAAAAGTTGCATTAATAACCAAATAGTTGAAGTTTCAATCAAAAGAAATGAATTTTTCGAAAATTCCTAAGCTTTTAACCAAATAGTTTAATTTTCAGGCCAAAAAAGAAACTCCTTAGAAGGCAGTTGAATTTTCAACAAAAAAGTTTTTTTTCAATCAGAAAAGATGAATTTTCAATCCAAAAGGACAAATTTTTAAGAAAACAGTTGAAATTTGGACTAAACAAGATGATCCTAAAATCGTTGAATTTACAACAAAATAATTAAATTTCTTACCAAGTAGTTGTATTTTCAAATTATGTATAGGGTCAATTTTTAACCAATAATGGAATAGTAGAGTTTACAGATAAAAAAATTCATTTTTAACCAACAAAATTAATTTTCAACCAAAGAGATGAATCTTTAAAACAAATCAATAAAGTAGTTTTCAACCCCAAGTTAAATGAATATATTTAGTTGAACTTTAAATGTGGGCTTTCATCAAAAAATTTCATTTTTTCTCGAATGGGTTGATTTTCAAATAAATAGTTTAATTATCGACTAAATAGTTGAATATTCTATAAAAAAGATTAATTTTCTACCAAATAGTTGAATATTTCCGCTATAAAGATGAATTTCCTACTAAGAAGATTAATATTCAACAAAAAGACAACTTTTCAAAAAAATACACGAAATTTAAACAAAACTGTTGAATTCTGTATCCAAAAAAAGACGAATCATTTAAAAAATAGTTTAATTTCAAACCAAAAATATTAATTTCCAACAAAAAAGTTAATTTTCAAACCAAATAGATTAATTAATAGACATTAATTTCAAACAAACAAACAAAATAATTTTGAATAAAATATTTAAATTTGCAACCAAAGAGATAAATGTTTAACTAAAATAATAAATTTAACAAAAATGAATTTTCAACAATAGAGTTCAAATTTCAACCAAGTAGTTGAATTTTTAACCCCTAGTAGAATGAACTAATTTAGTCGGATTTTAAATGTGATTTAAAAAAAAAGTTAATTTTCTTTCAAATAGTTTAATTTCAATAATAAGTTTAATTTCTAACCAAACAGTATAATTTTCTACCAAACTTGTGGAATTTACAACCAAAATATGAATTGTAAACAAAAAATTTCATTTCCAACCAAATAGTTTAATTTCCTACCAAATTGTTTTTTTTATGAGTTGAAACAACAAATTAATGTACAATCAAGAAGATTAATTTTGAACCAACAAAGATGAATTTTCTACAATAGACATACATTTTCATATAGAAAAGATCAATTGGAAATTAAAAATATTAATTTTCAACCAGAAAAATAATAATTTTTAACAATATATTTAAATTTTCAACCAAATAGTTGAATTTTCAATTAAAATGATTAATGAAAAAACAACAAAATGATTAATATTCAAACAAGGATGTTCATTTTTTATCTAAAATACGATTTTTCAAGAAAATACTTGAAATTTTAACCAAATAGTTGAATTTTTAACTAAACGAGCTGCATTTTTAATCATAAATGGAATAGTTAAACTTTCAGTCAAAAAAGTTAATTTTCAACCAAAAATTAAACAAATTTTAAAAAAATGGTGGGATTTTTAACCAAGGAGATAAATTTCCAAGAATCAAAATGAACTTTTAACAAAGTAGTTCAACTTTCAACCAAAATAATTAATTTTTAACGTTTTTAGTTTGAAAAAAAGAAACAGTTCAATTTCACCAAAAGAATCGAATTTACAAAATAGTTGAATCCTTAAAAAGCTAATTCAGTTTCAAGAAAATAGTTGCAATTTCATCCAAAAAACATTAATTTTGAACCAAAAAAGACGAATTTTCAACAAAATACATTAAGTTTCAACCAAATAGTCGACTTTTCAAATAATAAATCTAAATTTTTAAACGAAAATGATTCTATTTGAATAATTTTAATTTTTAATTTTTTTATTCAAGGGACTTGATTTTCAATATCAAACGAGATTTTCTACAAAACAGTTTAATTTTGTGTCAGATAGTAGAATTTTCTACCAAATTGTTGAATTTTCAAGCACAGTAGACGAATTTCAACAAATTGGTTGAATTTTCCAACTTGAGAATATGAATTTTCAACATAGAAAATCAATTTTCGACCAATCAGTGGAATTTTGAACAAAATAGATAAATTTTCAGTGAAAAAATTAATTTTCAACAAAAAAAAACAAGGAATTTTGCAACTAAATATATGAATTTACGAAGTAGAATGTAATATTTGATATTTCGAAAGAAAAGATTTTTAATAAAATAAAAAATATTTGGATTTAACGAACAAAAAAGAATTGTTAACAAAGTGGTTAAACATTCAACAAAGTAGTTGAATTTTGAGCCAAAAAAATGAATTCTCAACCAAAAATATAATATATGAAAATTCGGGCAAAATTTTTTTTGATTTTAAATAAAAGAAACAGGTTAATTCCACCAAAAAAGTCTAATTTTCCACAAAATAGTTGAATTTTTAATTAATAAAGCAAAATCTCAACCAAATATGGAATAGTTAACTTTTCAGAATAAAAAATAATTTGTCAGCTAAACAATAATGAATTTTAACAAGATAGTTAAATTTCCAACCAAAGAGGGGAATCTCGAACAAAAAAATTAATTTTTAACAAAGTATTTCAACTTTCAACCAAGTAATGAAATTTTTAACCAAATAGTTGAATTTTCTACGCAAAAAGATGAATTTTCCAGCAGGAAAATTAATTTTTTTACCAAAAAGAATTTTCGAATGAATACATGAATGTTTAACCAAATAGTTGCACTTTCAACTAAATATATCAATTTTCGACCAAAAATAAAACGGTTAATTTTTCTGTTGAAAAAGTGAAATTACAAAAAAAAAAATTGCAACCAAAGTGATGAATTTTCAACTAAAATGATAAGTCTTCAATTAAAAAAATAATTTTTCACCGAAAAAAAATCAGCTTTCAACAAAATATTGAATAGTTACATTTTCAGTCAACTAAATTAATTTCCAACAACAACAAAAAAACAAATCTTCAAGAAGATATTTAAATTGTCAACCAAAGAGATGAATTTTCATTTTAAATCATAAATCTATAATCAAACAAATGAATTTGGAACAAGGTAGTTCAAATTTCAAATGACTTTTTATTTTGAAAAATAAATTTTAAAAGAACATTAAAAGAGGTTTGAAAACATTTAAAATGATTTCCTAAAATTTCGAAAAAGAATTGAGAAAATTTTGGAAAGATTTAAAAATAATTTTAAACTTGACAAGATTTCAAAAAATTTTAAACAAAATGCAGATTTTCAAAGATTTTCTCCAAAAAATGTAGAGGCCTTTACAGAATTTCGAAAGGTTTTAAGAAAAGAAAAAAAAAAAATTTTTAATTTCTCGGAAAATTTAAAATGACTTTTAATATTTGAAGATTTAAAAAAAAAATTAAAGTAAAAACTTGAATCATTTTAAATGGTATTTAGAAGTGATGAGAGCATTTCAAAAATAATTTAAACCTTAAATAGATTTCAAACAATTTAAAACAAAATGTAGATTTTTAAATATAATTTAAAGTTTTTTACGGAGTTCAAAATGGTTCAAGATAATGAAAACTTTTCTTATCATTCATAGGGAAATTTAAGATGACTTTTCACTTTAAAAAATTGTATTATAGAAAATATTTAAAAAGAGTCAAAAGGATTTCCAAAATTACCAACAAAAATTTAGAAGATTTCAAAAACGTGTTAGGAAAACTTTCAATTATTTCAAAATATATTTAGAAGATTTAGAAGATTTTAAAATGTTCAGAAACAATTTAATATTTTAGAAGCTTTTAAATTTGTTTAAACAAAATGTAAGTAAAATTCAACATAAAAAAATAATGATGAAAATTTCAAAAATTTATAGGAATTTTAAAAGGATTGAAACATTTAAAATTGATTTTTAAAAAGATTTCAAAAGATTTCTAAAAATGTTGAAAAAATTTTGGCTGAAGATTCATGATTTTATGTGAAAATTCATATTTCTTAGTAAAAAATTAATTTTTTTGGTAGAAAATGCATCTATTTGGTTTCGAGTTCAACTATTTGGTTTAAAATCAGCTTAATTGTTGAAAATTCATATTTTCCTGGTCATAAATAAAACTATTTTGTAGAAAATTCGTCTCTTTTGGTAAAAATTTAATATTTTTTGTTTCAAAATGCAACTGGTTGAAAATCAATCTTTTTTGGTTAAAGATTAAACTGCTTTCTTGAAAATTCTTCATTTTTCTATAATTTAAATTTTTTTATTTTGAAATTTTAATATTTTCTAGTTAAAATATCAATTATGCATTACATTTTTCGTTGAGAATTTTTTCTTGTATGATCGAAAATTCAACTATTTGCTTGAAAATTAACTTTTTTGTTAAAATTTTGATTTCACATATCTGAAATTAAAAAAAATCATTTTTAATTTTTTCAATAATCTGAAGAAAATTACAGGGATCACAGCGCAAAAGGAGCTCAAAAAAGAGGAAATAGTGTAATTTTCTCACGAAAAGGGTAAAATACAGGAAAGATTTAACATTTATTTTTACTTGTCAGAAATAACAAACAACCATTTTATAAGAAATATTATTATTTTACAATTTGAAATTTTAAAAATTCAAAAATAAATTTTGCCTTATTGACAATTTTCCGAAAATGTACAAAAACATGTTTTTTGGATTGATTCGAACCTGAAATTTCTTTAGCTTGAACCAAAAAAACATGTTATTATTTTTTATTCGTGGGAAACATTTTTTTCTTGGTGTTTATAACGTTTCAAAATCGCAAAAAAAAATATTAAATCCCAAAAATCCTAAATCACGACAAAAGTTTTCTCCAAAAAAGAAAAATGATAAAATGTTTCTTTGGTTCAAGCTGAATAAATTTTAGTCAACTTTTTTCAAAATGTGTGCATATGACTAAATAAAAAGCACCTGTTTGCACATTTTCAAAAAATTGTTATTGAACAAAAAATGTATGTTTAAATTTCGTAATGTTTTATTACTGTTCACTAGTAAAAGCTGTAAATATAAGAAATTCGTCATAATTTTTAAATCAATAGGAAATATACATAAATAATTTATTTAAGTGCGTAATTCAAATATTGTATTTTCAAATATCGTATATTTAAAGAAAAAAGGGGAAGTTTTTTTAGAAGAGGGGGAAAAGGAGAATTTCAAGAAAAAAGGGGAAGACTGTGCACCTTGAAATTATATTTATATAACCTTAAAAAACATAAACTAATATAGTGCTTCTTATTTATTATCCCAAATTTTCAATTCGATGTGGCTATTCGTGTGAAAATAAGTTTACAAATAAAAAAAAGTGTCATTTTTTTAATTGAAAATTGAACTACGTTGATGAAAATTTGTTGTTGTTGTTGGAAATTAATGTTTTTAACTGTAAATTTAACTATTCAATTTTTGCTTAAAAATATAACTTTTCCAGCTAAGTTTTTGATTAAGAATTCAAATCTTCTTTGGTTGAAAATTCAACTACTTGGTTGAAAAGTTGAAATACTGTATCAAATTTTTTTGTTATCAGTCGAATTTTCTTCTCTTTGGTTCAAAATTCAACTATTTTGTTGAAAATTTGTCTTTGTTTAGTTAGAATTTTTTTTACCTGAAAAATTAACTATTTTATTTTAAATTTAATTAACTTTTTATTTGGAAAATTATGTAACTAATTTGTTGAAAGTTCTTCCTATTTGAATGAATTTGACGGTTTTTACTTAAAATCTTTTTTAATTGAAACATCAACAATTTGATTGGAAATGTATGTATTTTATTAAAAATTGCTTCTTTTGGTTGAAAATGAATCTTTTTGAGTTGAAACTTCAACTATATGATTAAAAATTTCACTTTTCAGTAGAAAATTATTCGTTTTTTTTAATTCATCTTTTTGGTAGAAAATTTAACTATTTTGTTGAAACCTTTTGAAAAATTGCTTTTTTTTAATTTAAAATTTTTCTTCTTTAGTTGAAATTTCAGATATTTAAATGAAAATTCACCTTTTTGGTTATATTTGTGAAATTCAGAACTGCACAAGAAAAACTGATCAGCACCTAAATCATTAAATTTGTTCTTATTAAGTTAAATACAAAAAAGCAATTTTTAATTCATCAAATTTGAATTTTCGCGGAACTTTGACTAAAGCAGCTAGCGCTCCCAGTGGCTCGTACTCGTAAGCTCCCATGCTCCCCTCCCAACACGTCTCTCATATATTGAAACATAACCTCAATTACATGGGCTTAAAATCACTGAAATCTCTTAAAATCATTTAAAATGGTTTTAAGTAAATTCAATCAAATATAATATTTATATAATAAAAATGATAAAGCAACTGATAAATTACAAAAATTCGATCAAGTAAATTACAAAAGGTAAGCAGAGTGTAAGTTACACCTTTTCATGACATATAAATGATAATATTCTCTGTGAAAATCAACAAGTGCGGACATATCCTGACCCTCAAGTATTATACAATGTACGCTTTTGTTTTTGGAGGAATAATTTTCTTAATTACAGGTTTTTAATACGCGTATTTTCTTCAATAATATCCTATGTGAAAACTATTTTTGCTTTACTCCGTATCAAAATAAATTCGATTAAATATGAGTAAATGTCATCTGGTAACTTGTCCCGTACTAAGATCTTTTTTCAAATGTATATGGCGTTATATCTTTTAAAAGAAATCTTAAAATATAGTTGCTGAATGTACATATTTTTTAGAATTAATTGCAGAATTAGAAAATAAAGATTTCTTCTTGTTTCCAATTACGCTTTCAGAGTTATAATCACTTAACATAATTCCGTGTTTTTATGTCAGTAACAAAACAGTTTTTCATTAGTATTATGGCTTAAGTTTTAATTTTTCCATTTAATTTTATTAATAATTGAAGATTATTGAATATTGTAAGACATGAATATTTTATTGCAGTTAAGTGACTTTATTTTATCAAAATGAATGCATTTTTTTTAATTTAAATTTTAAATTAATCGATTTTAGTAGAAAATTCAAGTATCTGGTTGAAAATTCACGTATTTTGTTGAAAATTCGTTCTTTTTGGTGGAAAATTAATCTTTTTGGTTAAAAATTAATTTTTTGGTTGAAATTCAACCCTTTGTTTGACATTTTTTATCTCTTGAATGACAAATCTGTCTTAGTTGGAAATTCAACACATTTTGAAAAGTCGTCTTTTTGTTCGAATTAAACGGTTTTTGCTAAAAAATTAAAATATTTTTTGGGTTGAAATATCAACTACTACATTTTTTATTCATAATTAATCTTTTTTTGGAATAAAAATTTAATTACTTGATTGAAACTTAAACTATTTTTTTTGTAATTATTGTTTATATTGAAGATTTATCATTGTAATTGAAAATTTATCCCTTCGCTTGAAAAATGAGCGATTTTTTTGAAAATTCGTTTTCTTTTTGGCTGAAAATTATTTTTTTTTTACTGAAAATTGAACTATTCCTGTTAAACTTTAACTATTTTGTTGAAAATTCGATTTTTCGTTGTTGACAATTATTGTTTTTTAACGAAAAATGCCACAATTCCAGTTGAATATCCCATAATTTTAGTTAAAAATTCATCTCTTTAGTTGAACATAAATTTTTTTAAACAAAAATTTAATTATTCAATTTTTGGTTGAAAAATATCTTTTTTCATTGAAAATTCATCTTTTTTGGTGCAGTATTACCTTTTTTCACTGAAAATATTCAATTTTTGGTTGGCAATTTATCTTTTTTAGTTGAACACTTAACAGTTAATGTGCAATTTTTTCTCTCACTTGACTGAAAAATGTTTTTTAGTTGAAGTATTTTTTGGTTGAACTAAACTGTTTTCTTTTAAAAATTAATATATTTTTTGGTTGAGATATCAACTACTAAATTTTTCATTAAATAATTCATCTGCTTCGAAATGAAAATTTAAGGACTTGGTTGAAAGTTAAACAATTTTGTTAAAAATTAATTTTTTTGGTTGAAGATTCATAATTGTAATTGAAAATTCAAATGTTTTGTAGAAAATTCGTCCTTTTGGTATAAAAATTCATGAAATTTTTTTTCTTTATAGACTGAAAAATCGTGCTTGGTTTAAAATTCAACTTTTTTGTTGAAAGTTCCACTTTTCTGTTTAAAAATTCATCTGCTATCATAAAAATTTCATATTTTTGGGCTATAAATGCAACTCTTAGGTTAAAAATTATTGTTTTCATTGTGGATTGAATTATTTTATTCAAAGTTGGTCTTTTTTGGTTGAATTAAACTGTGTTTGATTTAAAATGATAATATTTTTTCGTTGAAATATCAACTATTACATTTTTTGTTGAGTCATTTTTTTTGGCTGAAAATTCAACTACATACTGAATTTAAATTAAGACTTATTTGTTAAAAATTCATTTTCTTCCCAAATTTAACTGTTTTGTTAAAAAAAAAACTTTCTATTGTTGAATTTTTTTTTTAATGGAAAATTTAACTATTCCATTTTTGGTTGGAAATTTATTTTCTTTGGTTGAAAATTCGTCTTTTGTAGTAGAATTTTAATATTCTTGATCTAAAGTTCATCTTTTTGGTTGTAAATTCATTTCTTTGCTTGAAAACTTTACTTTTTGGTTGAAATTTTATCTTTTTTAGTTGAAAATTTATCTTTTTGGTTGAAAATTCAACTATTTGGTTAAAAAATAAATTATTTTGGTAGAAAACTAATACTTTTGTTTTGAAGATTAAACTTGTTTGGAGAAAATTAGTTTTTTTTTTACTTCAAAATTAATTCATTTTGATGGAAATCGAGATGGAAATTAATTTTTTTGTGAGAAATTCATATTTTCGACTAGGAAACTCAATTGTTTTGTAGAAAATTCATCCCTTTCACTTGAAAATTCAACTTTTTTTCTTTAGGGACTGAAAAACTTTTCTTAGTTAAATATTTAACTCTTGTTGAAAATTCCTGCATTTAGTTTGAAAATTAATCTGTTTTGTTTGAGGATTCAACTAGTTTGTCGAAAATTTTTATTTTTTGGTTGAAGATTCATCTCGTTAGTTGAAAATTTAACTATTTTGTTGGAAATTCCTTTTTTTTTGGTTGAAAATTCATCTCTCTGATTGAGTATTTATCTATTTTGTTGAAAATTCGTTTTTTTTTCAGGTCAGGGAAATTTCAAAATTGGGATTTTGTAGCAACCCTGAATAGGTAATCAAATAAAAATTTTTATATTTTCATCCTCGAAAAGCAGATATACAAAAACTTATAATTATAAAATTAGAGTATCTCACAGATAATTACTTTTACACTTATTGTAATTAATATGAATAGAAAAAAATGTTTTATTTTTATCTGAAATACTGTATTTTCTATTCAATTAAAAATTAAGTAATTCCATCATTTTGATTTTCATTCGTATAAATTAAAAAATTCCAGACATTAACTGACAAAATGAATTTACCACTTCTCAAGAGTAATTTAAATAGTCCAAAAATAATATGGCATCAAACAGACGTAGTTGTGGTTCTCCAGATACAGTTATGCGATATTGAACAATATTACCTGCGAATCGACAGAGACAGATTGCAATTCAGGTAAGCAATTTTTTCACAGCTTTGCTCAATAATCATTTGTATCCAGGCCTGAGATTATCAAAAATATAAAAACTGTTTTATTTTCTTAACGAGACAGATAATGTATTGTTATTAATTATTATGACTACTATATTATTAATAATATATAATATTTAAAATAAACTGTAAAAAATAAATTAAGTAACATACAAAAAAATAGATCGAAGAAAGGAACGAAAGCGACTTTCATGCAAAGTTGCAAATAGAAAGAAATATTATAGGGAAATCAGTTTACGTCCTTACCTATAATGAATTTTCCATAATTTATCACGATTATAGAAAATTCATTGTATAAAATCATTACATAGATAAAGGTGGTAGAATAACAAGCATTGGAATAAATCATACAAAAATATTGGAATAATTAATGTAAAAAGTAGGAAAACCCTTAAGAACCCTTAAAAAATCCTTTTAAATCCTTTCAGAGTTTTTCAATTCCTTCCTATCCCTTGAAATCATTGAAATCCGTAGAAATTCTTTCAAATCAAGTTTATTTTATTCACGAAAGTTTTCTAGAATTTGTTTGAAATCCTTTAAAATCTATTGAATTCTTTGGAAATCGTAAAAATCCATTAAGACACGTGAAAATAATTTGAAAACCCTTTTATATAAATTAAACTAAACTTACTCATTGCATTTTTCTGAAAAAATAACCTTAAAATTCCTAGAAATCTTTTAAATTCTTGGAGATTCAACAAAATCCTTTAAATCTTGTGAAATTTCTTGAAAAGTCCATTAAAATCTTTGGAAATCTTAATATTCCATTAAAATATGTAGAAATAATTTCAAATCCTTTTAATATAAATTAAATTAAACTTAAACTTTTTCATTCAAGATAAAAAAAATCAGATCCCTCGAAATCTTTGAAATCCGTGGACATTCCATAACATCTTTTAAATCTTTGAAATTCCTCAAAATACTTTTTAATCTTTTCAAATTTTATTTAGTTTGATATATTTTCCAAAATTCTCTACAAATCCCTTAAGATCGAGCCTAAATCTTTAGAAATCCTAAACATTTCTTTAAAGTCCTTTGAAATTTTTGAAATTCTTTGAAATCTATTAAAATAGCTTAAAATCTTTTTAAATGATGAAATCCTCAGAAATAATTGGGCCTGAATAGGCCTTAAAATTCTTGAAATCCATAGGAATCCCTTGTGATAATTTGAAATTCTACGTTAAATAAATGAATCAATTATTTATTTGTAGTTTCTGTATTTTTTGCATCACTTCTTTCAATATTTTAACATTATTTATTTCTATACTGAGTTTCTTATCATGATTTTCTATAGTTTTTTTTCTACAAACGCGAATAAATTATGAGAACTGCAATATACTATAATGATTATAGGTCTATGCTGAATTTCATATAATTTACAAAAAAAAAGATGTAATGCAATAAAAAAATGCAACTATTTTTGGGTTGAAAAGTCTAGTATTATATTTTCAGTTGAGAATTCATCTTTTTTATTAACAATTTCATTGTTTGGTTGAAAATCTAATTATTTTGTTGAAAATTAATCATTTTTGGTTGTAACTTAAACTTATTTTGTAGGAAATTCGTCTTTTTGGCTTGGAAATTAAATAATTTGATTGAAATTTTTTTTCTTTCTTGACTGAACAATCTTTTTTGGTTGAAAAGTAAACAATTTTAATGAAATTTTGTCTCTTTGGTTTGTAAAAAATCGTTTTTAGATGAATTAAACTGTTTTTTTAGCTAAAAATAACATCTGTTTTGGTTGGAATATCAACTATTACGTTTTTCGTTGAGAATTCATCTCTTTGGTTGAAAATTAATCTTTTTTGGTAGAAAATTAATCTTTTTGGTTGAAAATTCAATAATTGGGTTGAAAACGCAACTATTCGGTTGAAAATTAGTTTTTTTTTTTTTTTTTTTTTTGATAAATTCAACTGTTTTTAATTAAAAATTTAAATCTCTTTTGGTTGAAATATCAACTATCTATTACACTTTCCGTTGAGAATTCATCTTTTTTGGTTGAAAATTCAAGTACTTGGTTAAAAGTTGAACTACTTTGTTCAAAAATTTGTTCTTGGTTGAAGATTTATCATTTTAGTTGAAAATGCATCTCTTCGGTTGGAAATTTAACAATTTAGTTGAAACCTCAACTTTTTTATTTTAAAGTCATCGTTTTATGATGAATTCAACTGTGTTTGATCTAAAATTAAAAAAAAATTGGACTATTACATTTTTCGTTGAGAATTCTTTTGTTGTTGGTTCAAAATTCAACTACTTGGTTAAAAGTTAATTTTTTTTGTTGAAGATTCATCATTTTAGTTAAAAATGCATCTCTTTGGTTGAAAATTCGTCTTTTTGGTAGAAAATTAATCTTCTTGGCTGGAAATTCATTTTTTTGTTGTGAATTCAACAATTTGGTTGAAAAACCAACTATTTTTTTGAGAAGTCATTTTTGGATGAATTCAACTGTTTTTCATTAAAAACTCTTTTTGTTGAAATATCAATTATTTCATTTTCTGTTATGCATCTTTTTAGTTGAAAATTAAAATTAAATTAAAATTTTAAAAACTACTTGGTTAAAAGTTCTTTTTTTGTTGTTGAAGATGCATCATTTTAGTTAAAAATGCAAAATGCAAAAATTTTAGGAATTTGAAGCGTTTCAATTTGAGTTTAACATTAGTACCTACATTAATTTTCTTTAAAAGAATTTATTCCCCTTTTTTCATGAAAGATCTCATTATTTCCCCTATTTTTAGAGCATTTTGGCCTATGAAGTCTGTTGCCTCTGTAAAGATGTTTTTGATTTGCAACTACAGATTTGATTTATATTTCGGATTTAGCTTCTTGATTCATACAATCTCAGGCCTGCTTGTATCAGAATTATGAATCTCAACTCTATTTTTACAGTACATGCTTAAATGATAAGAAGTACTACGTTATTATAAATATGTATGGAGCAGTAATTCCTGAAAAATGTATGCATAGGAATACAGGAAGAGAAATAAAAGTTTACATACCCAAAGCACACATTGGTAGATATTTTTTAGTATTTCAATTAAAGTTAAGTTTAAAACCAGGGTGGCCGCACTTTAGGGAAAATCTGGAAGTCAGGGAATTTTTTTTGGCCAGCGAAAGGTAGGGATTTTGAAAAAATATTGCAAAAATCAGGAAATTTTTGTAAAAAGCACTTTTAGCCACCTTTTATTCTCAAATCAATTTTTGGTCTGAATTTTCTTAAATTCTTTTGAAATAGTTTAGGGTATTTTGAAAAATTCCATGAATTTTTTGTTTATAGATTTCAACCATTTGAAGGGATTTCAAAAGATTATTAAGATTTTAGAGTATTTCAAAAAATTCCAAGGAATTTTCAAGAGCTTTAAAAAGTTTTGCAGAATTTCAAAAGATTTCGAAGGATTTTAAATATTTTAGGGTATTTTAAATGATTCTGAGGAATTTGTAATAGGTTTCAATCATTTAAAGGGGTTCCAAAAGATTTGAAAGATTTTAGGATATTTTTTTAAATTCCAAGGAATTTTTAAATAGATTTCAATAATTTAAACGTGTTCCAAAGGGTTTGAAATATTTTAGGGTATTTTAAAAGATTCTGAGGAATTTGTAATAGGTTTCAATAATTTAAAGGGGTTCCAAAAGATTTTAAAGATTTTAGGATATTTTTTTAAATTCCAAGGAATTTTTAATAGATTTCAATAATTTAAACGTATTCCAAAGTATTTGAAATATTTTAGGGTATTTTAAAAGATTCTGAGGAATTAATTTAACGATTTTAGGATATTTTTTTAAATTCCAAGGAATTTTTAATAGATTTCAATAATTTAAACGTGTTCCAAAGGGTTTGAATTATTTTAGGGTATTTTAAAAGGTTTTAGAAAATTGTCAAAAGACTGCAAAAATTTCGATGGGATCCCAAGGCTTTTTAAGATTTTTAAGGATTTAAATAAATTTTCATGCAATTGTAAAATTTTTTCTTGAATTTCGGAATTTACAGTACCTTTAAGGCTTCAAAATATTTCAAAAGATTCCCATGAATTTTATAAGATATTAATAGATTTCAAATAATTTATTTACAAAAAGTGAGGTGTTTCATTATGTTTGAAATATTTAAAGAGGGTTTTAAAATATTTGTTTCAGCTTATTTGAATTCATATGGAATCCACTCAATTCTACTAAATTCTTTGAATTTTTTTTAATTTTAGGCATTTCATCATATTCTTTTGAGTTCGTTTTTTTTTCTAAATTCATTTTAAACTTAATGAATTCGATGAATTTTTCATATTTTTTAATTAAATTCAATTCCATTGTATTTTTTTTCAATTCACTATGATTTTTTATTAATTTCATCGAATTCTTCTCTATCCCCCTGAATTCCCTGGTGGAAATTTTTTTAAAAATGAGTCTGTTTTATCGGTTCCCAAAATAACCCCATAGAAAAAATAGGGTTTACGAGTTTTTCGCGCTAATTATGATTTTTTTGCGGTTTTTTTTTAATGAAAATTGTTTCTGATACGTAAATTACTGCTTTATACTGATAATTAGATGTTAAAAAATATTTTTAAACAATTCATTATTGTTTTCAGTAATTTTTAGTAACTCCTAAATAGAGGCAGAAATTCGCGGCTTCTTTTTTTTAATTTTCCACTTCTCGTCCAATTTTCAATTAGAATAAAAAATACCTAATAAATGTTAACAAACATAATTGCCTGAACAATTTATTATTACTGCTTATAATATTCTTTTAGAATAATTGCAGGAAATTTCACTTTTTTTTAATTTTTCACTTTTTGTCCAATTTTCAAATAGAGTGATGTCATTCTCAATAAATGTTATCAAACATAATTGCCTGAACCATTCATCATTATTGTTAATAATATTCTCTTAGATAATGCTAGAAAATTGAGGTTTTCTTTAATTTTTCACTTTTTGTCCAATTTTCAATTAAAGTGAGTTAAATAATTAATTACAGTTAACAAAATAATTTGTTTAAACAATTCCTAATCATTATTAATAATATTCAATTTGAATAGTCCTAGAAAGTTACGGTTTTTTTCTGAAATTCACAACTTTTTGTCCACTTTTCACTTAGTGAGACAATAATTAATGCAAGTTAACAAATATGCTCATTCAAACAATTGATTCTTGTTTATAACTATCTTCTCTTAGAGTAATACCAGACAGTTTTTTTTTCTGAAATCTTTAGTTTTGCTTTGACTTTTTAGTTATGAATAGATAATAAGTGAATCTCAACAAAAATAATTTTTTCAATAGTATTTTACTTTTTCAAGTGAATTATTTGTATTTTTTCCCCAATGCTTAAAAGAAATTAATTTAAACCAAAAAAGCTATCTTACACAGAATGGAATAATTAGGATTAGGTCGGAGGACTTCCGAAAATAATTTTTATAATAAATAATATTAATATTAAAAAATTAATTTAAAAAGAAATCATATTTTATTCTCAGTGTATAGTATATATTATAATTTAAAATTAAATAATATCTCAATCGTAAAGTATATAATTATTGTGAAAGTTTTGTTTTGAATTACAACAAGAATTTTATTATAAAGCGCAAAAGAAAAATTTGGAATTGAACATATTTTTATATCAGCCTCCCCCCTCCAGCAAAATATATTCACGAAAAAGAAAGAGATTGTTTGAAATATGTTTTTCTTTCATTTTTATATATGATTTTTTCATAACTAAAGAGGCAAAGCAAAGTTAAACATTTCAGAAGAAACCCCAACTTTCTAGCACTTATCTGAGATAAAATAGTTATGAATAATGATAAATTGTTTACTCAACTATTTTTATTAACTTGCATCAATTATTACCTCATCAAGTAAAAAGTGGGCAAAAAATTAAAAATTTCAGAAAAAAACTGCATCTATCTGGCATTAATATAGATGAAGATAGTTATCAAAAATAATAATTTGTTTAAACAGTTATTTTAGCTCAACTTAAATAATTATTAAGTCACTCCATGTGAAAAATAGACGAATAGTTGAAAATTTCAGAAAAAACATGAACCCTCTACAAAATAATTTTCAGATAAAAAAAATTAATCTTATACCAAAAAAATGGATTTAATTTTTAACCGAATAGTTTTTTTTTTTTTTGAAACAAAAATATGAATTTTCAACCAAATTACACTTTGTTGAAAATTAAACAATTTTGTTAAAAAGTATCCTTTTTGGTTGGAAAGTCAACTGCTTGGTCAAAAATTATTTTTGGTGGAAAATTGAACTATTTTGTTGAAAGTTCCCTGTTTTGGGGAAAAAATTAATTTTTGTAACTGAAAGTGAAACTATTTGGTTACAAATTTATTTTTTGGTTGAAATTTCATATTATCGGGTTTAAACTTCAACTGTTTTGTATAGAAAATTCGTCCTTTTTGTCTTGGAAATTCAAGAATTTCAAAATTCCACTATGTGGTAGAAAATTCAACTGTTTTATAAAAGATTCATTATTCTTATTGAAAATTTATTTGTTTTAATGAAAATTTAATTATTTCACATTTGGCTGAAAATTTATTATCCAAGTTTAGAAATTGTACCATTTGTTTTAAAATTTGTGTACTTTGTTGAAAACTTCTTTTTTGGGTTGAAAACTAATTTTTTTAACCTAAAATTCAACTGTTCGATCAAAAATTAACTTTTTTGTTGAAACTTCATATTTGCGGATTAAAAATTCAAATGTTTTTCAGAAGATTCGCTTTTTTATTGAAAATTAATTTTTTGAATTAAAATTCAACTATTCCATTTTCGTTCAAAAATTGATATTTCGAGTTTAAATATTGAATTATTTGATTGAAAATTTATGTAATTTATTAAAAAATCGTCTTTGTTAGTAAAAAAATAAACTTCTTTTTTGAAAATGCAATTATTTGCTTAAAAATTTATGCATTTTATTGAGAATTCGTTGTTTAGTATAAAATTTATCTTTCTGGTTGAAAATTAATCTTGTTGGTTAAAATGTAATTATTTGATTAAAAATTAAACTGTTTTATAGAAATCTTTCCTAATTGAAGATTCAAGTATTTTGTGAAAAAGTCTTTTTATTCATTTCATTAAAACTTCCTCAATTTAATAATGTCTAATATAATGATCTAAGCAATTGTCCGGATGTGTGTGCATGCGTGTGTGTGTGTGTGTGTGTGTGGATGTGCGTATTTGTGGATGTGTATGTGTGTGTAGATGTCAAACTTTTTTCATTAACATAATTCAAAATAGATTCAAGAAAGTAAAAGATTCCTTGGTTCGAAACGAATTGATTGACCTATAATATTAATATATTTTATGAAAGAGTAGGAAAGTTATGGTAATTTATATATTTTGAAAATCGGCTTTTTATAGTAAAACTTTTTTCATTAACATAATTAAAAGTTGATATAAGAAAATACAAGATTCCTTGATTCAAGACGAATCGATTGACCTTTAATATTATTATATTTGATCAAAGAGTAGGAAAGATATGGTAATTTATATATTTTGAAAATCGGTTTTTTATAGTAAAACTATTTTTATTAACATAATTCAAAGTTGATACAAGAACATAAAAGTTTCATTGGTTCCAGACGAATCGATTGACCTATAATATTCATATATTTTATTGAAGATTAAGGAACCTATCGTAATGCATAATATTTGAAGAAACAGCTTTTATAGTGAAATGTTTTTTTCACTAACATTATTCAAAATTGGCTTTGAATTTTGTATTTAAATTGTCTTTTTTCGTTGAATTTCACAGTTTTTTATTAAAAAATTTAAATAATTTTTATTTAAAAATTTAACCTCTTGGTTGAAAGTTAATTTTTTAAATTGAAAACTTTAAATTAACTTAGCATAAAGCTGGCGAAGGTAGAGGGTGCAATAGAATTTTCCCCTTCCCTTTTCCAGCTTGAAAAATGACAATTTTAAATACAAAATTTGGTTTGTCTGATTTGTCATTGTATTTAAAAAATGTTTGTATTATTTTGTTATTTTTGTATTTTTCGTAAATTTCTGTTCTTAAATTGATCAAAATGAAAAGTTGAGTGTAAACAAGCAATTTAAAAAAAAAACTTAAAATAAGGCCCTTGAGCTAGTATACTAAATATAATAGAATAAACAGGTGAAAATGAGAATATTTGGTAAAAAAATTTTTACAAAAAGACGCATTGTTTTTGTATATCTTCTTATATGTGAAAAGCTGTTTCGGTACAGTGTGAGAAAAATTTGTACTAGATTTATTATATACATGTAATGGAAGCAAGAATGCACAACATGAAATTAAATTTAGTATATAAGCGTACAGTAAATTTAGTATATGCATATACTGAATTTAGTATGCACGTACATGAAATTTAGCATATGCGTATACTAAATTCAGTATATATATGTATACGAAATTTAGTATATGCATAATATACTCAATTCAGTATACATGCATTCCCTTTCGCGTGGGTTTCGTCTTCATCATATGTAAACATGATCATATGAAAAATCAAATTAAAGAACAAAGTTTAAATTCTCAAATAATCGTATCGTTAGGCTAAATTTATGTTATAAATTGAATATTCCTTTTAAAGAGAAGACTTTGCAGAAAGAAGCCGAAACTTTGAGCATTACAAAGAACTCAAACAAATGCCACCGGCCACGTCGCCCGACTCGCGTGAATCAAAACGCGCTTGTGCAGCTGAATATAGTAAACACGCATATGAATTTTAGTATACAGAAACTATGAAATTCATATATGTGAAAGAAACTTACTGCATACACATAATAAATTTGATATACATATAACTGCATAAAAGAAATTTAGTATACGTAAGTATACTAAAATTACAAAGTGTAATGAATTTAGTAAACACTTTTTCATGAAAACAAATTCTTTGATATCTAACATATGTATGAAAGATAGCCTGTGGAAAATTGTCAATACTTAAGATTTAGCTTTTTTGTCAATAATTTCTATAAATAAATAAAAAATTTCAATTATTTTTTCGCGGAAAAACAAATAATTGCCGTCTAATATGTATAGAATTAAGTATCTGTGAGGCTATATACAAATTTTCTATTTTTTAGCTTAAAATATTTTTAAGAAAATAAAAAATAAAAATGCTGAAGCACTTTTTTCCTTTAAAAAAATGTTGAAATTGTCGCTTTGTTTACTTCTATTATTTATCACTGAGATAAATGTTAAGTGTTGTCAATATTTTTGAACAAAATAAGTTTGATGAGCTATTACGATACATGTAAGAGAAAAAAGAAGTTTTTTTCTCACGAAAAATTGATGAAAATGTTCTATATGTTCACCTAAATTATTTATAACGAAAATAAATATTGAGTATTAACAATATTTTGTAGCAAAATGAGCCTAATAAGATATTATATTACATATAAGATGAGGAATTTTTTCCCGCGAAAAAATATGAAAATTTTCTATTTTTTAACTTAAATTATCTATAACTAAGATAAATGTTAAGTGTTATCAATGTTTTGAATTTGAATAGGTTTGATATGCTATTACGATACATATAAGCTAAAAAAACTTCTTTTCACCCAAAGAAACATGAAAATTTTTTATTTAGTAATCTAAATTATTTTTAACAAAGATGAATGTTAAATGTTAACGATTTAGAGTTCTATTAATATATATCAAAGGTCTCTTTTTTGGTCTATTAATAAAAGGTCTATTGAGCTATATTATAGGTCTATTGAATGTCTATCAAGAATATTGAGGAGGTATTTTAATAGGTCTATTAATGGCCTATAAATGTTTATTAAAGGTCAATCAATTTTTTATAAGGCATTTGGAGGTCCATCAAGATATATTAAGCTATTGAAGGTCTAATAAGGTTCTATTAGGGTTTGTTAAGGGCCTATTAAATTTTTTATCAAGGTTTATTAAGAAAAGTATAATAAAAGGTTTATTAAGAGTTCTATTAAAGATATATTAAGATCCATCAAAAAGATATGTTGAAAGGTATATTAAGGTCTATTATTACGGTCAAATGAAGGTCTATTTTTTTTAGGATTATCAGACAATTATTTTGATAAGTCTATTAATGGCTTATTATTGTTTATTATTAAGGTCTATTAAATGTCTTTCAAGGTCTACTGAAATCTTTAAAAGGTCTAATAAGGTATTATAAGGCCTATTGAGGTATATTAAGGTAGATTAGGTTAGATTATTAGATTAGGTCTATTAAATTTGTATTAAGATTTATGAAAAGATCTATTAAAATTATCTGTTCATACGTATATTATAGTATATTATTGTGGTGTATTAAAGGTCTATCAATGCCTATCAAAAGCCTCTTGAGGCCTATTATTTAAAAGGTCTATTAAATGTCTATTAGGGTTATTAAAATTTGATATCTATTATATTAAATTTCTATTGAAGGTATATTAAGTATTATCAGAGAGGTATATTAAAGGTCTATCACAGGTCTATCGATGTATACTAAAACGTCTTTTAAGGTCTATTATTAAATGTTTTATTACGCTATATTCGAATTCTATTAAGGCCTATTAAGGTCTATTAAAGGTTTATTAAATTTCTATTAAGGTTTATTAAAATTTTTATTCAAGGTCAATAAAGGTCTATAATTGAAAGGTATATCCGGGTCTATTACAGGTCTATAATCAAAATGTATGAAACTTCTATTAAGTTCTTTCAAACTTCTACTAAAGGTCTAATAAGGTCTATTAAAAAGATATGTTAAAAGATATTTTCAAGTATCCTATTGCGGCATATTCAAGATCTATTTATGTATATTAAAAGCACCTTGGATTATATTAAATAAAAATCTGCTAATATTCTAGCAATATATATTGTTAGAGTCGATTAAAGGTCTATCAAATGTCTATTGAGGTTTAATAAACAGATCTGTTATCATAACAGTATATTTAAGGTCTATTAATGTATATTGAAAGTACCTTAAGGTATATTAAATAAAAATCTCTTATTGGTCTAGTAATGTATATCATTAAAGTTTGTCAAAGGTCTATTAAATGTCTGGTTAGGTCTATGACGGCCTAATAAGGCATATTAAGATATATCAAAGGTCTATCGAAGGTCTATTAAAGGTATATTGAGGACTATCAAATGTCTATTAAAGTTCTGCCTTTTTTTATTCAGACTTTTCCTCCCTCATCTGAAAATAATGATTGAATTCCGATGACTGAATTTCAATAAATTAGATCCTATTCTAATTAAAGATTTCTTTTCTAAAATTAATAACACAAAAACACCATAAGCCACAGCGTCTTTTTAATGACTTTTTTTTTTTAATTTTCATGAACGAATGGAGTCTATACAGAAATTACTATGGCTGTAGTTGGTGATATCAGATGACACACTAGGTCTATAAGAGGTCTACTAAGGTTTAATGATTGACTATTAAGGTCTATTGTCAAAATCTATGAAATGTTTATTAAATGTATATTAAGGTCAATTAAAAAGATCTGTTAAAAGGTATATTATAGTATGTTATGCACCTTGGGGGAGAAGACGTACTTTTCCAATGACTATATAGCGAACCCATTAAATGTCTACTAAATGCCTACTAAGGTCTATTAAAAGTCTATTAATGTCTTTGAGGCTCTTTTAATGTCTTTTAAGGTCTTTTAAGGTCTTCCAAGGTCTATTAACGAACTATTAGGGTCTATTATTAAAATACATGAAATGTTTATGAGGGTTGATTAAGGTCTATTAAAAAGATCTGTTAAAAGGTATATTAAGGGATATTAATGATCTATGGAATTTCAATTAAGGTATGTAAAAAGATCATTTCATAGGTCTATTATTAGCCTATCAATGCATATTATTGAGGTCTATTAGAGTCTATTAACGGAATATTAAGGTCTATCATCAAAATCTATAAAATGTCTATTAAGTGTCTCTTATGTCTTTTAAGTGTCTCTGAAGATCTATTAAAAAGGTCTGATAGAAGGTATATTAAAGTATATTAGAGGTCTATGAAATGTCAATTAGTGTAAGTATAAAGGACTTTTGACATGTATATTATTAGCCTAATTATCTTCATTACTAAGGTTTATCAAGGACTATTAAGGTCTATTAAGGCATGTTTGGGTATATTAGGGTCTATTGAAGGTCTAGCAAAGGTATATGGAGGTATATTAAAAAGATCTGTTAAAAGTTGTACTAAGGTGTATTATATGTTTACTAGGGTTATTTAAAGGGTCTTTTAATAGTTCTACTGCGGCTCAATAATGTCTAGCAATGATCTATTAAAGGTCCTTAAAAGTCTTTTGAGGTGTTTTGAGGCATAATAATGGTCTGTTAATGTCTATTACAAGTCTATTGAAGGTCTATCAAGTCTTATAATGCATTGAGGTATATTAAGGTCTATTAATAGTCTAATAAGGTCTATTGAATGGCTAATGAAGTTCAGTCTTTTTTTTATTCAGATTTTTCCTACCTAATCTGAAAACTAATATTGAATTTGGATAACTTTATTTTTCAGAATTATATAAATATTTCTTAGATCCTAATTTAATAGTACATGCTTTGAAGCTTCCTTCTCTCCTGAAAACAACATAAAAACACCATAAGCCACAGCGTCTTTTTTATTACTTTTTAAAAATTTACATGAAGGAATAGAGCCTATGCAGGAGTTACTATGGCTGTAGTAGGTGATATCAGATGACACACTAGGTCTATTTTATAGACCTTTTGGTCTACTAAGGTTAAATGATTGACTATTAAGGTCTATTGTCAAAATGTATGAAATGTTTATTAAAGGTATATTAAGGTCAATTAAAAAGATCTGTTGAAAGTTATGTTATAGTATGTTATGCACCTTGGATGAGAAAACGCACTTTTCCAACGAGTATATATCGAACCCATTAAATGTCTACTAAATGTCTATTAAAAGTCTATTAATGTCTTTAAAGCCCTTTTAATGCCATTTGAAGTCTTTTAAGGTCTTCCAAGGTCTATTCACGAACTATTAGGGTATATTATCAAAATACATGAAATGTTTATGTGGGTTGATTAAGGTCTATTAAAAAGAGCTGTTAAATGGTATATTAAGGATAAAAGGTCTCTGAAATGTCAATTAAGGTATGTACAAAGATCTTTTGGTAGGTCTATTACTCTATTATTTGCCTATCAATGCATATTATTGAGGTATATTGGAATCTATTAACGGAATATTAAGGTCTATTATAAAAATCTATGAAATGTCTATTAAGTGTCTCTTAAGATCTATTAGAAAGGTCTGATAGAAGGTATATTAGAGGATATTAAAGGTCTATGCAATGTCAATTAGTGTAAGTGTGAAGGAGTTTTGATAGGTCTATTATTAGCCTATTAATCTTCATAACTAAATCTATTAGGGTCTATTAAGGCCTCTTCAGGTATATTAGGGTCTATTGAAGGTCTATCAAAGGTATATTGAGGTATATTAAAAATATCTGTTAAAAGTTATACTAAGGTGTATTATATGTCTATTAAGGTTATTTAAAGGGCCTTTTAATAGGTCTACTGCGGCTCAATAATGTCTAACAATGTTCTATTAAAGATCTATGAATGTCTTTTAAGGCCTTTTGAGGTATAAGAACGGTCTATTAATGTCTATTACAGGTCTATTGAAGGTTTATCAAGTCTTATTATGCATTGGGGTCTATTAAGGTCTAGCAATAATCTAATGAGGTCTATTAAATGCCTATTAGAGTTCATTCTGTTTTTATTCAGATTTTTCCTACCTAATCTGAAAACTAATATTGAATTCGGATAACTTTATTTCTTAGAATTATATAAATATTTTTTAGATCCCAATTTAATAGTACATACTCTGAAGCTTCCTTCTCTCCTGAAAACAACATAAAAACACCATAAGCCACAGCGTCTATTTTATTACTTTTTAAAAATTTACATGAAGGAATAGAGCCTAAAGGAATTACTATGGCTGTAGTGTAGCAGGTGACATGAAGTGACATAACAGGCAGGCCACCCTGCATTCCCATATGGTAGCAATCTCGAGTCTTTCCCAACCTCCTCTGAGGATTTTTCCCCTCAATTCGAGGCCCTGGGTGCCTCGAAGATTAGGCAGTCCACTAATAAAGAAACTCGAAGCCCTCATCCGAACATTTTTTTTCTCAATAATTTTTTCTACCCTCTCGCCCTCGCGACCCAAGACCCCAAGACCCCAGGCCTTGCGACCAAAGAAAATATTTACTCTTGGAAGATGACGCCGAAAAAAAGAGGGCCAGTGCAAAGATCGCATTAACCATCGAATAACGGCTTTTCCCATACGAGAAATTCCTTTCCTCTTTTTTATGAGGACCGAATCCGTTTCAAATTATGCAGGCACTGCCTGCATGATTTTCATTTTTAGGATTGTCGACAAAAAAAGCTATACAATTTTTCTTCATTTTTTTATTCTTAATTGGTACTTAAATTAGGAAGAAATTTTGTTAGTTTCATGCGGGCTTAACTATTTCTCTAATAAAGGGAATTTTTTTCGAACAATTTGAATTTCGCATTTTTCTTCCAAACGACGGATTTGACAAACTATTGATGAAAAAATTTGCCCATTTTTAAAAGTTCTACCAAAAATACCTCTTACTCTTTTATGATATCTTGTATCGTTGGCGAGAAAAATTAAAAAATTCAATTTTTGAACAAAAAATTCTTGTGGTCATAAAAAATGTCTTTTTTTTTGTAGAAAATTAATCTTCCTGAGTTAAAAATATGTTTTTTTTTAGATTAAAAATTATTTTTTCAACTGGAAATTTATCTATTTCAGACAGAAATTTTAAAATGCACAGATGAATAATAAATTTTATACAAAAAAATAACTATAGTAAGTTGAGCGTTAAAAGTAGTAAATAATTTATATTTGAAGAAATTAATAATTCTGTCAAAAAACAATGCTTGACCACGGCCACATAGCGATTAGCATAGGCCAATGATTGTATGATTGTATGAGAAACAATTATATACATACATAGTCTATAAAAGGCGTAAACAATTTTGAATGAATTTTTGTGAAGAGATTGATCATTTGCTTTTCCGATCTTGTGACAATGACGATGATTGGTCACCCATTTATCGACATTCAGAGGCAGGTGTACAATTTTTTTTAATCCAAGGAATTTGAAGTTTAACTGCAAATCCTAACCTGCGAAGTACACCGGAGCAATTATTTATAAGTCTCTTCTTTTATCCGTCGAGGTCTGAAATACACAAAGATCTTAGTACGGGCTGAATTGAAATCAACATTCAAACAGAATATGTCCCCGTGCCCACTGGGATCTTTTTAATTCAGATTTTGATGGTATATGACAGTGACAACTATTTTAATTAGTTCCTTTAACAAAAAGAAAATAATTGTACCCACAAAGAAAATACTTTGGAGTTGGAAAAGGGATCCATATACACCCGGAACTTATTAAAATACTTTGGAGTTGGAAACGGGGATTTAGGAACTTATTAAAATATTTTTGAGTTGGAAAAGAGATCCATATACACCCGGAACTTATTAAAATACTTTGGAGTTGGAAACGGGGATTCAGGAACTTATTAAAATACTTTGGAGTTGGAAACGGGGATCCAGGAATTTAGTGAAATACTTTGGAGTTGGAAACTGTGATCCAGGGACTTATTAAAATACTTTGGAGTTGGAAACGGGGATCCAGGAATGTATTAAAATACTTTGGAGTTGGAAACGGGGATCCAGGAACTTATTGAAATATGTTGGTGTTGGAAACGGGGATCCAGAAATTTATTGATATACTTTGAAGTTGGAAATAGGGATCCAGGAACATATTGAAATACTTTGGAGTTGGAAAAGGGATCCACATACACCCGGAACTTATCAAAATACTTTGGAGTTGTAAAGTAGACATGACCGTTTAGTAAGCAGTCCTTTAACAAACCTCAGATAGAACTCTGATAAACTGAAGTTGTTAGTTTACCTAATTAGAGAGTAAACACAACTACTACCGGACCAATTAAAAACCATACTTCTCGCAACTAAGTAGCAGTACCATTATTTTCTAACTAAACCAGTTGTCACAACTATACTTTTTTTCAGTGTACGTGAGATGTTGCTCGGCAACGACCCATCTTTTGAACAATGTCACAATATTTCCTCTAGCTACTTTCGCCTATCCTTTCGAGGAATCAAACCGCAAACGCAAATCGACAATGTCGTTTACACAGGATGATTTACGACTCTGAGTTCAAGGAGCTTGAACAGGACGAAGCCAAATTTCCCATCTAGATTCCCTATGGTATATGTCTATACCTATCTATAGGATAGCCTATAATACTTGGAGAAGTGGAAGGAAGAGCTTTGGACTAGTAGTTTAGTCAGAGGTTAGAGCCTTAACGATGAGTCGGTGACAAATGACCTACCTTCACGATCTGTAATAGAACTTGCAGCTCCCTGGGGTGTAAACGCTAGGGAAGAAAGGAGAAGGAGGAGTCGTTAAAACGAGCCAAGGAGATGAAGCCGAGATTTAAATTCGCCGGCTTTATGTCTCTGAGACTGAGAATCCCCAGACTGAATGTGACCTGAAGAGGTTACCTGAGTCCTGCTCGACCTGCCACATCCCGACCAATCGATTAGTCAACAAAGGACCAAAGATCCTAACGACCTATCCACAGAAACTAGTGTTAATATCGCCACGATCCACCTTTTTTTAAAAGGACTCATCTTTCTATGGGTCTTATTATATGCTTTCAAAGAGGCTTCCTTTGCTTTTTAATATATAGTAAGGACGAATAGGTTTTAGGCGTATACACAGTACATCCTCAAGATACTTGTTATCTGAAGTTGGATAAAAATGTTACAAACAATTGACAACTACAATTATCCGATGACGGATAATTTTTATCCGCCTCGTGACAAAAAATATGTGCCGTCGGATAATTGTAGTTTTCAATTTTTTGCAGTGTTTTTATTCAACTTCAGACAAATAGTATCACGGGGATTTAATTTGTATTCGTATATTGAAGTTATGAAAGACATGATATCACATGTAGCTAATTCAAATATATGAAAATCCATGAGTCGGAGCTGTTTGAATTTTTTTTATTTTCAAGTATCTACATTTTATTTTTGTTGAATGCATTGTGATTCCAGACACTCGGAGAAAAAGTTGTTTTGAAACAACAGCAAGGTTGCTACAAAATTCCAATTCTCAAATTCCTTAACTTTTTCCTGACCGTTATCAATTGTTTTTGGGGTATAAAGACTACCTTACTAGATTTAGAAGATTAATAATATTAATGCAAAAAAATAGTGATTCCAAAATTTATCTGAAAGCCTTTAGTGACAATAGTCATACAGAATGTTATCAGGGATCATCCACAAATTACGTAAGACATACATGTGCTTTCAACCAAATAGTTGATTTTTCAACTTAAAAAGATCCATTTTTAGCCCACAATGGAAAAATTAAATTCTTAGATGAAAAAAATTAATTTTCAACCAAGAAAAAAGGATTTTTCAACAAAATAGTTGAATTTTCAAACAAAGTGAATGAATCTTTGATAGAAAAAAAATTGTCAACCAAAAGAGTAACAGTTGATATTTTCATCAAACTGTATCCTAATTTTTAATTCAAAACACTTGAATTAAACAAAAAATAATAATTTTCAATAAATTTATTGAATCCTTAAACAAAACAGACTAATTTTAAAACCAACAACAGGAATTTTTAACAAAGAAGTAAAATTTTTAACAAAAGAGTTCAAATTTCAAACAAAGTGGATGAATCTTCGATACAAATAAAAATTCTCAAAAAAAGTGTAATACTTGATATTTCAACTAAAATATATATTAAGTTTTAATTCAAAATACTTGAATTAGGCCAAAAATAATAATTTTCAATAAATTTGTTGAATCCTCAACCAAAACATATGAATTTTAAAACCAAAAAGAGGAATTTTTTACAAAAGATTTGAATTCTCAAACAAAAAAGGTTTTTCAGATAATAAAAGAAAAATCTTATCCACAATGTTAAATATCAAGCTAAAAAGACAATTTTCCTGCCAACCAAATCAGTTAGTTTTCAACCTAAAACTATGAATCTTCAAGAACAACAAAAATTAATTTTTTACCAATGGTTGAATTTTGCACCCAAAAGATGAATTTTCTATAAAAAGATGAGTTTTCAACAAAATAAAAGAATTTTCAACTATGAAATTTAAAAATTAATGCAAAAATGTAATAGTCATCATTTTAGTTAAAAACATTTAATTTCAACTAAAAAAACGAATCTTTAACAAAATAGTTAAATTTTCAACATAAGAAATTAATTTTTAACTACAGTGATGAATCTTCAGCCAGGGAAATGAATTTTTAAACAAATAGTTGCATTTTTAACAACATATATGAATTTTCAACTAAAAAATATGTATGTTTAACCAAAAATAAAATTTATAAATTTTCAGTAGAAAATTCATTTTCAATTCTCAACAAAAAATGAAATAGATAAATTTAAAGTTAAATAAGGGAATTTTAACTTAAATAATAAATCTTTAACCAAATAATCAATTTTTGACAGCGTGGTTTGAATTTTCAACCCAAAAGTTAAATTTTCTTCCGAAATGGATGAATTTTTAGCAAAATAGATAAATTTACAAACAAAAAACATTATTTTTCAACCAAAAATAGAATATTATAATGATTTGATAAGTAATAAATTAATCCTTTTCTTCGACCGACGATGATTAAGAATTTGAAATTGTGAATTTTTTATGTCTTACCATAAGACATAAAAAATTCACAATTTCAAATTCTCAAAAATAGAATAGTTCATTTTTCAGTTTGAAAAATGAAATTTCAACAATAACCAAAAAAAAACGAATTTTCAACAAAATAATCAAGCTTTTAACAAATGAAATTAATTTTTGACCAAAAAGATGAATTTTCAACTAATGAGATTATTTTTCTACTAAAAAAGACGAATTTTCACATAAAAAAGATACATTTTCTGTAAAAAAAAATTTTTTCACCCAAATAAAATAAAATTTCAACAAAATAGTTGAATTTCCAAACCAAGAGATAAATTTTCAGCCAAGAAGATTAAGCTTATATAAAAAAGATAAATTTTTATTTTAAAAAATTGAGTAGTTCAGTTAAAAAAATTAATTTTCAATTTAAAAAAACTAATTTTCAAACCAAAGAAATGAATTTTCAACCAAAAAGATAATTATTAAGACAGAAGAATTATTTTCTACCAAAAAAGATTATTTTTTAACAAAATAGGTCATTTTTCAACCAATTATTTGAATTTTTAAAGAATTTTTCAACTAGTAGTGCAATTTTAAAACAAAGAAATGGATTTTTACAACAAAAAAAAAAAATTAACCACCAACAAGAATAATATTCTGCCACAAAAGACGAATTTTTAATAAAATAGAGGAATTTTCAACTAAAGAAGATAAATTTTCAACGAAACATGAATTAGTAAAACTTCAAGTTTGAAAAATTAATCTTCTTCAACGTTTTAACGAAAAAATGATAATAATTTTCAACAAAATAGTTAAATCTTGAAGAAAAAAAGGGTTTTCAACTGAATTGATTGATCATTACAAAAAAATAAACTTTTAACAAAGTAACTTCACTTTCAACCAAGCAGTTGTGATTTTTAACCAAAAAAGATGCAATTTACACGAAAATAGATGAATTTTAAACCCAGAAGGAAGATTTTTAAACCCAGAAGGAAGAATTTTTAAAAAGTCAGTTGAATTTTTAACCAAGAAGGATGACTTTTCAACAAAATGGTTGCATTTTCAACAAAATTGTTCCATTTTCAACAAAATAATAAAATTAACTTCAATCTCAGCGTATAGAAAATTCCTTGACTTTGTCAGGTTTTCCCTGCCCAGTCTCAAATAAACCAGTCTTTCCCTGTCCTGTAACAACACTGAAAGGCATTGTTCTCTTGCTTGTTTAATTTTGAACCGCGTGAAAATCTTGTTGATATAAACAGAATTATTTGGCTGCAAGATTTGGTGAAGCTTGTCCCAAAATGATGTTTGCTGCAAATAGATTCTTTCTGGGATAAATGAAAATCCTCTTAACATTTTAAGAGAAAATTTCAGTTGTGTCAGGAAGCATCCTTTTGTCGTAAGAGGACATTTTTCTAAGTGGATCTTTATAGATTTTCCATCACTTTAAACACTGGAAAATTTAGGTTTCTTCTTTTTGCATCTCACCAATTGCGTTAGTCAAACCAGATGGTTGTAGATTTTCCATCACTTTGAGATCTGGAAAAATGTAGGTTTCTGCTTGCTGAATTGCATTACTTACGTTTGTTAATTACCGATACAAACCTTTCATTTTTGGTCTCGTGAACTTGAACCCAGAAGGTTTTAGATTCATGATCTGAAATAATTTAGGTATCTTCTCTCTGCATCTCACCAATAACATTTATTGACCACCGAATCATTATCTTCCATATCTGGGTTTTTTGATCCAGAAGGTTGCACATTTTCCATGATTTTAGGTTTTGGAAAAATTAAGGTTTCTTTTCGCTGCATCACACCAATTACATTCATTAACCACCAATGATTACCTGTGCCATGCCGTTTTTCGTAACCCCAGATATTCTAGATTTTCCGTCAGTTAAAGTTCTGGAAAAATTTAGGTTTCTTCTCTCTGTATCTTACCAATAATAACTTTCATTAACCACCGAAGCATACCTTCCAATTCTAATTTTGTGAATCCAAAAGGTTGTAGATTTTCCATGATTTTATGTTTGGAAAATTTTAGGTTTCTTCTGTCTACATCGGACCAGTCACGATAATTGATCACCGACGCAAACTCCTGCTCTAATGCAATTTAAAGAAACACCGTGCCTGATGATGGATGCCTATTATATGAATTCTCCTACGCCATATAAACTTCATAATGTAATTTACCCAAGATCGAAGCAGAAAATGTTGCAATAAGTATAGTGAGATGATAAGCTTCATGTTCTCCAAAGATATAAATGCATATAGCATAAAAACTTCCGTTTAATGGTGACTTTCTATATCTCCAGTTTATGAATGTATCAAGATCTTTGATCCCAAGTTACTATTATATCGTCAAATTACTGTAATCGGTAACGTTAATGTCAGCCATTAGATAACAACGAAGGGTCCAAGAAGCATATTATAGGTATCTAAGACCTGACCGACAACGCTATGGATTAGTAAGTACCCTTCGTGCTCAATTCCTCATGGAAACCTGTGAATTATATGAATGCTCAGATTGTATACCATCATGGATGTATCATTTTTTGCGACTAAGATTGATAAAAGCATATGTTAAAGGTCAAATATTAAAGATTATAATCTTCATCAAGATCTTTTTGTCATTTAAGTAGCTTTCTCTCTGCGAGGTACATACCTATTAGACTATTAAGTTGGTAGAACATGAACATCAAATGAATAAAGTGCAGGACTGCAGGGGTTAAGATTACAAGATATTTTGAGGATTCTTGTGATCTGGCGAGCGTATGAGAACGCATATATAGTTTCAAGGTATGCAGACGAAAGAAATCCATCCGGGTCCCGGGTGGGGCGACTCTCGGACGAACGATCCAACGGAATTCAAAGGCATCCGGTAGACGCTAGATGGTAACCGGTATCTCTTTAGAGGGGTCAAAAGGACCACCGAAGGGCCCTTGCATAGTTTTTCTAGGGCTTCGTCTCGTGTGCACTCAACACTTGTTTTGCCTTGCACCTGCACTCTTACCCTTACCCTCTCAACCGGAACTTATTCAAATCTCCAATAACCATTTGGATATCATATGTGTATTGTATACACTGAGAAAAGTGGATTAGGCCGTTTATGATCTTGGATTTTAAGATTTGGGAGAGCAACACTGTTAGAAATGTTTGCAATTTTAGTATACAGCGGCATATTAAATTTCTTACATGTTTACTAAATTCATTACACTTTGTAATTTTAGTATACTTACGTATACTAAATTTCTTTGATAAAGTTATATGTATACTAAATTTATTAAATGTACAGTAAGTTTCTTTCACTTATATGAATTTCATAGTTTCTGTATACTAAAATTCATATACGTGTTTACTATATTACGGTAAAGCAGTAGAAAGATTTTTTAAGGTTAGAAAAGTTTGATATGGATCGCTTCATAAACACTGCACTTCCGAACTGCAAAAAAAAATGTCAGAGATAATTATAAAGTATTTCAAATGACGAAAACACGAGCGCAGAAGCGCACGATTGGTCTCGTATATTTGAAAAGTTCAGTCTGCAATGAACATTAAAGGCGTAGAAACTTAAATTATATGAAAATGACCCGTATTGCCAATAAATTATTCTTCCTGACAGGAATTTTTCTGCTCTACAAGTTTTCTTCTATGCAAAAACAGCGCTGAATACTTATGACCTGCCTTTACATCAGAAGTGTATAGAACCGTCTTTGTTGCAATTCCTATTTTTAATATTTTCATCACAATTCATTCTTGTTCTCCGATGTACCCTTTCGTATATAATAGACAAAAACCAGCGCTACTACACGTCAAGGGGATTTTTTTCGAGGCTAGAGGTGTATGCATAGACCTGCTGATGGGGACCTTTTTTGATATTTACTTCTAATGCCTTCGGTGATGCGATTATAAAGAAAAAAAGTCTTCTGTTTTTCTGAAAATCGACCTTCTTCGAGCTAATTTCCCTGCACTAGAAGCCCACTTCAGAGTTTCTCCGTCTCCGACCTCCACCAGTGCCTCCATTAGACCTTTGCTCCATTGTGTCGGATCCTTGGTTTGAATTCCCCTGAGCTCTTCTTTGAGACAAATATTCGGCAACCTACGTTCCGTCATTTCCCAAATCTCGTTCATATATCTACTAGCCGTATTTCTTTATTTCTACGTTGCTTAAACCTGCTTCCAATTCCCAAATATATCCGGGAGTTTTTCTATCCATATCCGTTCGCACCTCTCCCAACCCTCAATTTCTACTCCACACAAACAGCTAGATTTAACGAGAACATCCATGAGATATAATTTTCTATGTAGATCTGACATGATTGTCCTTGTCGTGACTACCCATGCTGTGTTAGCTGCCTTTTGCATTTTTGGTGCCATCATTTTGACATGTTTCCTGTTTTTTGAATTTATGGAAAGCCAATATCCCAAATATGTGAAACAGTCAACTTCTTCCACCTTATCTTCACAAAATCTTTTTCCATCTAGATCGGAAATGGTTTCCCTTATCATGACTACCCATGGTGTGTTAGCTGCCTTTTGTATTTTTGCTGCCATGATATTGACATGTTTCCTGTTTTTTGCACTTGAGAAAAGACAATATCCCAAATATGTGAAACGGTCAACTTCTTTCACCTTGTCTTCACAAATTCTTCATTCTTCTCCTTTCTTTTACTTCCCTCTTTTGGAAAAAGAACTATCTTAGAGTTATGGACTTCGATTTCGAGTCCATTTTAATCCACGTACTTCTCCAGTGTTTTCAGCATATTAGACCTTCTGAAAAGTCTGCTATTACTGCTATATCATCTGCGAATTTAAGGGCGAAAACTTTTCCATTGCATATTACCATTCCGCCTTCGTTTTTCCTTTCCCATTCGTCGTCTATTTCGTCCATAAATACATCAAACAGTGGGGGACTTAACGGGCATCTTTGTCTCATTCCTCTTCTGGTTTCAGCTCATTCCTTATTTCCCTCCTTCGTAATGACCTCGTTGATCGTAACCATATACATATATTGCCTTGATCATTTCCAGCATCCTTTCTTGAATTCCAATTTTGTGCCAGTTTTGATAAAGAATTAAGTTCCCTATCCACCGTATCAATCGCATTTAAATCAATAAATGCAGTACATAATTTTAAAATATATTTTATATTTAGTGAAATTTTTTGAAACTCTTACAAAAAATTTGTTTAGAGTTTTGAAAATGCTTTGAAGGGCCTAGGGGGTAAGCATGGAAAAGTCGCCCCAGCACGTATCAAGTTCATATTAACACCATAGATGGGCACCCATGTGATACAAAATTCCTCCAAAGAATAACCTTGACATTTTATTTCTGGGGGAAGTTATAGAGAGAAAATCAATTAAAAAAGTGACTTCACGAAAACGGCTAAACCGTTTTTGACGATTGAAATATGTGTTGTAGTCAACAAGGGGAATACTTACACAAAATACTCCAAGTCGAATATAATTTTCGGGCGGAGTCTTGTACGAAATTCGAGATAAAGAATATTGTAAATGGAGAAAAATTTTACCGCAGAGTTTCGGGTTGAAGTTGAGATAAAAAAGACTACATTTCTCAACAATGCACATATCACTGTACACGGTTCGATTGAAATTACTTCAACTCTAAAGTGCTGACACCAAGAATGTTTTTCTTAGTTTTGTATCTGTGATATAAAAAATCGAAGTTTCACATTTTTCTCAAAAAGGAAGCGAGTCATGAAAAAATTCAAGAAAGCAAAATTATTCATTGGAAAAATTATAACCATAGTTATAAAAAAAAGTTTGATCTAAATAATCTGAAGGTAGTTTTTTCTTCTTGATGAATCTTATTGTTTATTTCTGCTTATGATTGCAAAAACTTTTTTTAGCGAAATGTATAATTATTTCTAATTTCAAATATCTTCAATCATACCATTATTATCTGAGCAGTTAATGATTGATTGCATAATTAGCGTAAATGATTAATTGTATAATTAGAGATTTTTATAAAATCATAAGTTATTATAGATTATCCCTAGATTACTTAAATCAAACTTTATCTATTGTAATCTTTTCTGTCGTATAATACTGTGAAAAACAAATGTTTAGTGTTTCGTAGCCCCGGACCGAAACCTTTATAGTTCCGGTCGGGTGTCCGTTCGTCCGACTTTTTTGCCGCCGATAGGATGGGATAGGTTATGAAAGGGTCGGATTTTATAGAAAAGGATCGGCTAGGAAATTATAGATCGGATAGGAAAGGATCGGTTAGGAGCAATGCGTAAGGTTTAATGATTCGTTCTTCGCCGCGGATAGTACACCTGATGCCAGAGTTTGTTAGTTTATTTACTCCCTCAACGAACGAATTAAGGAAAAAGTTCACATCCGGCTTATTCCTATCAAATTTCAACGTAAATATAATAGTTTTTGATGCTCTTGTATGGACTGGCGTCTCGTTGATTATTATTTGTAAAGGCTAAATGGAAAAGCAAGAGCTTTCAAAGATATTCGTCATTTGCGTCAAGTAAGTTCTTAATTTCATTCGCTATTGCATAAGTAATGTAAAATGTTACGTACCCACTATATCTTAATTCTATTTCAGCTGTACAGTCGGTACAATTTTTTAAAATATCTCTATGTGTATATGTGACCGTCCGCGAAGAAAGAGGCCTAACACGGAAAAAGTTAATTTGTAGTTTTTTACACCAGTCGAGTGTTTTTTATTTTCTCTTTCATAATAAAAAATATTATTCCTATATCTGAAAAATTCGAATTGTCGTTAAACTGCAAAGTGAGGCCCTCTTATGGAGTTCCTGTCTTAGACCACCTTTTCAGTCGCTCCTCCTGTAAAATGAAGCTAACGCACGTTAGGTCCCTTTCTTCGCGGACGGTTACAATATGTACCTACGTATGCCCCGCATTCGGGACAGATGGAATGATACGTTTGCTATATCTTGCGAAAAAAAACATTTTACTACTAAATATCGCATATCTGGCAATATTGGGTTTGGAAACATACAATTAATCATTTTAAAAAGATTGGTTGCCGCTGATGTGGCACAGAAAATCGTAAATTGTCAAGTCATACTCCTTAATTTCATCCCTGGTGTTAATCTAAAAGTACGTGAATAATTATAAATAAAAGTTCAAAATGAAAGAATGTGAAATTTGACATCTTCGAAGTTGATGAATATTGAAAATATTTAGCATTCGAAATTGAATGCCTCATAATTTTCAAAATTGAACGATATCAAACATTATTGTAAAATTGAAACTGACGACGTGGAACAATTCAAATTTTACCGTTCCCAAATAAAATTTAGCATCCTGCATTGTTAACCGTGACACTTTTCAATCTTTTAATTTGAAACTGACCAATGAAAAACTAAGAATTAAAAGTATAACAAGAAGACACATCTTACCGGTACCTTCGACGTACTTGTAGAAGTTTGGGCCATCTTCCGTTATTTGCGTACATTTCCGTGCAAAAGTTTCCGGAAACTTGATAATTAAACCCTCAAGTGTCCGTTGACAATCAGATCTGCCGATTTCCGGAGATAAACCATCCCAGAAATGTCCGTTCTTGTCAATCACGTCAAATAAAGCATCAGAATGCTCTTCCCGATCAGTACCGGTGAGAAAAGACTTTGTTTCGCGTGAGAGATTCTGTACTCGAGCTGCGTACTGAGATACGGTTTCATCAGGAAGCATCGCGACTCTCGCGACTCTCTTGTAACATTTTCTGATTCGTTAAAATTCAAAAAATAAGAGCATTCTCGAATTTGGAAATAAAATGTGCATTTTAATAGAACTGTCATCCAATCAAACGATTCTCATTTGTAATTCTATTACCGAGAGTACTCCCTTCAACGAGAAGGTTTCTTCTCTGATTAATGCGTCGCGCGTGTGCTCGACTCACTTTACCACTTTACACGGGTTACTTTTGTTGAAAAATTAAATTAAATATACATAGAAAAGAGAATTTTGTTTATTTTTGTCACTTAACGTTGATTTTTTTGCTTTATTCACAACGAAAAAAAAATTAACTGTAACAGTCCCTAACCCTCAAACTATACTCCGACAAATACGTGCGCTAACTGCACCCGCGATCTGTCTTATCGCTATTCTCCCTCGACTCTGAATTATACCAACTTTTGTCACAGAATTCGTGCTTTGTGCAGTCTATCTTCCATGTGATATTCAAAAAATATTTATTACACTTTCATATTATTTTGTTTTTATTTTAGAGCATTTAAGGTTGTTGGACTTAAGCTCTAATCCCAAAATTCAACTGCCTGGTTTATTGTTCGCACAGTAGGATACGAAGCTAGAAAATTGGCTAAAAGCCAATTTGTTATCGTAAGCAATTGAAGTGTTTCTCTCTCGAAAAGTAGACATATGAATTTAGTTGAAAACAAAGATTTATATGAAAGTGTTAAATTTTGACAAAAAAATAAACATTTGATTAAAAAATTTACATGCATTTTTCTTGATTTTAAATTTGCTAATGTCTTGTAATGCAAAAAATATTTGAATGAACTATGGAGACCGCAATTTTCTTCACAATATTTAAGTTCCTTTAACAGAAAAAGTGATACGAATAAGTCAAAACTGTTTTTATTTTCTTATGAAAATGTATCTTCTTGAATAAGATTTAGAAAATAATTTGAACCATACTCGCCGCCAAACACACGTACTCCGACATATCACCTCTGAAGCATAAATTCGAGGTAGCATTCTGTTGCACATATATTGAGCTACAATTCACATATGGGCTTTTTTGCGGCATTGATAAACTGCTCTATCCAGGGGTTTATAAGTCTGAGCGCTTGGACTCTCTGTTCATTTATTTGCTAGGCGTCGCGTCATGCAGTTGCACATAGGTGTACCACTGCACTTGTGAAATAGCTGTTAGCAATATCGCATCGCTCACGGATTGTTTCTGTTGTATGAAAAACATCCACTTATCACTCTAAATTAATATTTATTAAATATTAGATACTCCGGACCCAGTAATACCGAATATGAATTTGGAGTCACGCATTCGAAAAAGTGGTAAAAGTGGTAAAAGAAAACAAGTTCAGATTCCCGAGGAAGTAAGAAAACTTCTTACTATTCCTAAAGTTGACAAAATTGATGATAGAGATATTTCTTAGAATTCATCGGAAAGTACTATGAATGATTTTGAAAATTTAGCTGGACTTCCAGAAACATTACAATGATTTGATGAAATTGTATTGTCTGATGATGAGGAAGACTGATATTTATATCCATAAGGATTTATGGAGCTTATGTGAGAGGCATGGGGATTCACAAAAAACAAGCACGACGAAATTGTGAAAGGCTAGGGAACTCAAAAAAAAAAAAAAAAACAAGAACCCCAGATTTGTGTGAGGCAATGGGACTCATAAAAATCAAGCACCCAGATTTTCAGTCGAATGCTTATCTTTTAATTACGATATTACCTCTGCTTTACTTAATCTTATACGTTTGAAATCAATTATAAAATCAGCTATCCCGAAAACTTTAAAAGGAAAGTTTACGAACTACTAATTCGATGTCAGCGACCTCAAAAGCCCCTTCGGAACAAGTTTCATACAAATATGTAAAAATTTGGAAATTTAGGCCGCCATAATGGATCCGCCATTTTCAATTTTGAATTTTTACTTCAAATTCGAAATCAGCGACCTCAAAAGCCCTCTCGTACCAAGTTTCATACAAATATGTAAAAATTTGGAAATTTTGTCCGCCATTTTGAAGTTTGAATTTTTTACATTAAATTCGAAATCAGCGACCTTAACAACCCCCTCATACCAGGTTTCATACAAATATGTAAAAATTCGGAAATTTTGTCCGTCATATTGGATCCTCTATTGTGAATTTGTTTTTTGTTCAAATTCGAAATTAGCGACCTCAAAAGCCTCCTCGTACTAAGTTTCATACAAATATAAAAAATTTCGGAAATTTTGGTCGCCATAGTCAGTCAAAATAAGAGAGTTCAGAACATTGTTCTTACATGGAATTATTTCATGCACTGTGAACGGTCTGAAATTGATATAAGGCCTAGCAAGGATCTCATTGTGTATTACAAGCCATCAGGATTCAAACAAACATATCCCTCTGGTAGGGTAATTGTAGATGGGACAGAGTTCCCAATATGTGCTCCCCAAATTTAAGCAAGCATCATTTAGCACATAAAAAAACAGACCCACACTCCAAGTGCTGGTTGGTGTAAAGCCAGGTTGCCTTATTTCATAAACTTCTCCAGCATACGGAAAGTCAGTAAGTGACCAACAAATAGTTGAAATAAGCAATCTTCTCACAAAGTGTGACTGCGGCGACTCCATTATGGCTGATCGTGGATTCACTGTGCAAGATTTGTTTGCACCAAGACAGGTCGCAATCAATATGCCAGATTTTCTGAAGGGTAAAACGCAGTTACCAGGAATGACCCTTTTAAAGGATCGTAAACTTTCTAGGAAGAGAGTCCATATAGGAAGATTAATTGGATTAGCAAAAACTTACAACATTTTGTAAAATAAACTCCCTGCCAGCTATGCATCTGTCGGATCTGAATTTTTTTTTTGTGTATGCTATGCTTTGTAATTTTTTTTCAGGAAATTATTGAGGTGCTAGAGCTTAAAGTAGTTATCGTGCCAAACATCAGGATTCTGGAAAAAAAGTATTCTATGATTTTAAGAACTCAAATAATATTATTTTACGAAGAAAGTTTAAAACTTACGAAAAATAATTATTTTAGCGATAGTTTTTGTAGTTGAATTTTTTCTTACTGACACTTCTTACCAGTTTCAACAAAAATTTTCTTAAAAAAAAAAAAATTGTTTGGACCATTTCAGCCAAAGGAAAAACTTTAAAAATTGGAAAGAGTATAGTTCTAGAGAATGTTTATCCGAAGAAAAGCCATCATTTATTAAAAATCAACAATTTTTTGAAGAATTGGTAAGAAGCGATCGTAAAAAAATTCAATTGTAAAAAAAATGTGTGAAATTAACGTTTTTTTTTTTTGTATGTCTGAACATTTTTGATTAAAAATAATGTTTTTTATTTGAAACATCATCGTCAGTAATATTATTTCGATTCTTAAAATCATAGAAAAACTATTTTTTTCAGAGATCTACTTTTTGGCACAACTACCTTAAGGTCATGTCACGAGTGTGTCACGTGACCGGCTTTCTACCTTACCGACACTTTTTTTATTTGTAAACCTATTTCCACAAGAATAGCCACATCGAGTTGAAAATTTTGGATAATAAACAAGAAGCACTAAGAAACGCGGCTCTGGTCCTAAATTTTTATAATTATGAAAAAAGCAACAAAAAAAAATTATTTACAAAAAAAACTTTTTTCATAATTATAATAATTCAGGACCAGAGCCGCGTTTCTTAGTGGTTCTTATTTATTGTCCGAAATTTTCAACTCGTCACATGGCCTTAAAGTTAAAAGTATCAACAAGCTGACTGTTCCGGGTTTTAAATAAATATACATGTGAAGTCCATTCACTTTATCACTTTTATTTTCTACCCTTTAACTTCCTGTGCTAATATTATTATATAGTATTTACAATAAATATTATACAACAAAAACGAACTAAAGTAAGTACATTAACATAATTATAGACAGTGAAAGCGTAAAATCTGGGCTTCTCAGCCTAAAACTAAAAATAAAATACTTTTAAATGTCAGAAAGGCAAAACAGCTATTAGATTTCAGAAACGATACAATAAATAACATCTATAATAGTGCTTTTGTAACCGAGCTGGGAGATAATACTGTTTATAGAATACTTCAAGTTTCATTAGCAAGGGTCCTACCAATTGGCACCATTTTCAAATCACAATACGTACAAACAACTAAGAAACAAATGTCTCTTTTGGCAATTAGTAGCTGACCCTGAATTTGATACATGTACTCATGATCAGGTTTCAAACGTAGAGTTTTTTCGTAGTCATAATAAAGATATGGTACAGTAGCCGGGTTTACCATACGATAACGTGATACATGAAGGCATTTAACTTCAATTAAAAAGTTCTCCCCTAACAATTTATCAGGTGAACTAACTAAATAGGAACGATCTTTAAACAAAATTAGCCCTGACTCCACGAGCGTAATATTAGTTTTACTGTACTCAATGAATTTCTTAATAGCCGCATGCTCATTGATGTGTTGTTCCATGTTGTTCCATGTTCCAATGCAGTACTAAAAACTTTTTTTTTTGGTTCAGGAGCCTTAGGGCATGCGCTTCTCCTGCTTTATCACTCTGCATATCGCAGCACTCCTCAAAATGAGAAGAGCTCATGTGAATTTCTCTGTGAAGAAAACACGAAGCGTTATTCAACTGACCACGTTTTTCTATTTCTATTTTTTCAACATCTTCAACTGATACATCAAGGAGATAAAAAATTTTTCAGCAGTTTATCTTTAGGATTTACGTGTGAGTAATCATCATTCTATTCTACGCCACACGGATTATCAGGCGGAAGAAAATGTTTTAAGGGCATGCTTGAGGTGAACGGTGCACACAAATTATAAAGTCTTTCCCTTGTTTTACCTCTCCTGTACTTCTCCTTTCTAGGATCGAATTGAATTTGATTAGAACGAGAGACAATTTAAAGAGTAGCAGCTTTGAGTGGAGTGCCTTGGTACATTTTTTTTAGTTGATGAGTTTAAAGCATTTGAGTGCATGCTTGTCATAATATGATTTTACCTTCTCGAACCATTTGTTCAATTCTAAGGAGTATAACAATAACATGCTTGCAATGAGCTGATCCACCTTCTCTTGCAGCACAATCACAATAAGACGCTTCAATGGCAGCGTCATCAGCAACCTTGATGTGCACTTTGTAGTTAACTTTCTTATACATTTGGGCATGACAAGTGCTTTAAAACAGAACTTGTTTTCTATCTTACAGAATGTAACAAATGCCAAGAAATTGCTCTTGTACATGTCCTCAGCTATGTCATCTTTTTTCTCAAACCTAAAAAAAATTAAACAGGTTCAATAACAAGAAAAGAGACTTATATTGACCACGAAAACTCCCAATTAGATGAATAAATGAGTAAGTTCGGGTAAACAAATTAATGTGAAGTCTGGTGATCTGAGGTAATATTGAATCAGCATTAACATCCTTCAATTGATCATCTGGAGGAACATCAAATTTAGGGAGAACTGGATCGATGCTGACTTACACATTAAAGTTTTTTTTATTAGCGTGAGCGATTAACCTCGACGGAAAAAACAGATCAGTCACGCACAGGGCATGGATCTTCTATAAAGGCATGTAGAATAAATGTGTCATGAGATTTGAAGATGGCCGAGGGGCGGCGCTGACTGTACTTTTAGGCCGACAATTATTCAAATGCATGGAGAAAATACAAATTTAATTTATTTTAATTGTTAAAATACGCTTTTTGCATATAATTATCTCGGAAAAATATTTTGTAGCATATTAAATATCCAATAAGTGAATAAGTACTAATGAAAAGTGAAGAAAACATTATTTGGATGATTAAATACAAATACACTTTTCACAGAGTACCAATAATAATTCTACAAAGTGAACGTTAAATTTTTAGAATTGGCATATGTAAATATTTTAAACAGTGAAAATAGTAAATTTCAATTGAATTTTATTTTTATTGACATTTATAATGATTATTGAAAATTGAAATTACCGCTCAATTTAACTAAAGTATAAAAATTTGTATAATAAATATATTTTTTAAAGCTAGAAAATAATTTATTTTGTTTCGTTGTAAATATTTTTAAATAATTTTCAATTTTATCTTAAAATTAATTTTTCAAAATAAAAAACCTTTCGAAACTCTTAAAAAGTTCCTTTTTTCGAAACTTCAAAGGTCTACATTTTGTTATCAAATTCTTGAAATCGTTTCAATTTAAAATGTTTTTTTAAATGCTGCTAAAAATGAAAAAATTGCTTTTAAATCTTCTAAATCATTTTTCGGCAATTGACGAAACCTTTCGAAGTATTTTAAATTTTATCTTAAAATTAATTTTTCAAAATTAATTATCATTTAAATTTTTCCAGGAATCTTACCATAACTTTTTTATTCTCTTGAAATCTTTTAAAATTCTTAAAGACCTTTTTCAAAATCTTCCAAAATCAATATTTTGTTTTAAATTTCTGGAAATCGTTCCAGGTTTTACATTATTTTTTTCAAAACTCCTCAATATCTCTTTAAATAAGTAGAATTTTTCCGAATTTTTTTTTCAAAATTCTGCAAAATAAAAAATTGCCTTAAAATCTTCCGGAAACTTTTCTGACAATTTTGGAAATCTTTTGAAATGTTTAAAAATGTTTTTCAATTTCATCTTAAAATAAATTTTTCAAAATAAGATTTATCTCAGTATTCCCAAGAATCTTTAAAAGAACACTTTTTCATTCCCTTGAAACCTTTCAAAACTCTTAAAAGGCTTTTTCTCGAAATCTTCAAAAATCCACATTTTATTTTTACATTTCTTGAAATCGTTTCTAATTTTAAATTATTTTTGAAATTTTTTCAACATTTTCAAGTATCTTTCAAAATGATTCGAATTTTTCATTAAATTAAAAAAAATTGCTTTATTATCTTCCAGATTCTTTTTCGGCAATTTTGGAAATCTTTTGAAATGTTTTTTTATCTTGTTCAATTTTATCTTATAATTAATTTATCGAAATAAAAAATAATTTAAATTTTGCCAGGAGTCTTAAAATAGCTTGGTTATTCTCTTGAAACCTTTCAAAATTCTTAAAACTATATTTTTTTCTAAATTTTCATAATCAACATTTCGTCTTAAATTTTTTGAAATCGTTTTAAATTCATTGAAATGTTTTGTTAATCCTTTTTGAACCTTTTCAAAACTTCTTTATATTTCTTGAATAAAGTAGATTTTTTTAAATTTGGTAATCGGGCAAAAAATCTTCTACTTTCTTTTTCAAAATTTTAGGAAATCATTTAAAATGCTGCAAAATAAAAACAATTTCCCAACAATCTTACAGATTCTTGAACATAATTTTGGATATCTTTTGAAATATTGTATTAAAATAATTTTTGAAAATAAAAATAAAACATTTTAAATTTCCTATGAACCTTTAGAAAATTTTTTCTTCGAAATCTTTAAAAATCTATTTTGTTTTATATTTTATGAAATCTTTGCAAAACTTCTTAAAATTTCCATAACTAACACGAATTTTATCTAAAATTTTCTAATGTTGCAAAATTGAACAATTTTGATTTTAAATTTTCTACATTATTTTTCGAAATTTTAGAAAATAAATTTATATACTGCAAAATAGAAACATTTTACCAACAAATCTTTCAGATTATTGTTCGTCAGTTTTCGGAATCTTACGAAATCTTTTTAAATGTTCTCTTAAAACTAATTTACCAAATAAAACATTATTTAAATCTGCCCAGGAATTTTAAGAAGATTTTTTTATTCTCTTGGAACCCTTCAAAAGCGTGAAAAAGCTTTTTTTTTAATTTTCAAAATTCTTCATTTTTTCATAATATTCTTGAAATTGTTTCAAGTTTGAAATTATATTTGAATTCTTTTGAAAAATAATGTTTTTTAATCTAGCAAAAAAATCGCTTTAATATTTTCCAGATGTTTTTTCGACAATGTTGGAAATCTTGTGAAATTGTTAAAACTCTTTTTCAATTTTCCCTTGAAGTTACCCAGGCGGAAATATTAAATATAGTTTATATATAGTGTGAAGTACTATATATAATATTTACTTGTTTTATATATGTATGATATTTCCGTCTGGGTAATATTTTTAAATAAAAAATCATATAGCTTTTCCAGGAATCTTTAAAAGAAAATTTTTTTATTGTCTTGAAAGCTTTCAAAATTCTTAAATAGCTCCTTTTTTCGAAGTCTCAAAAGTTCTACGTTTTTTTTAAATTTCTTGAAATTATTTTAGATATTATTCAAAATTTCTAAATATAGTTTAAAATGTGTTAGATTTTTTTTTAAATTTTTTCAAAATTCTGCAAAATACAAAAATTGCTTTAAAATTTTCCAAAATTTTTTTTCGACAATTTTGGAAATCTTTGAAAGGAAAATGTTATTCTCTGGAAACCTTTCAAAACTACTAAAAAGCGTATTTTTTCAAAATCGTCAAAAATCTACATTTTGTTTCAAAATTCTCAAGGCAAAATGTTCGGCAAAATTCTTTCCATTATTCTCGTTCATAACAAAAAAAACTTGGCTAAATTTCAGTCTTAAAGCCTTAAAACTTAATTCTTGAGCAAAATAAAATAATTTTCAATTCCATTTTTTCATACAATAAACAAAAAATTTCACATTTTTGACACCTTCCCCATGCATTTGAATCATTTTCGGCCTAAAATTATAGCCAGCGCCACCCACGGCCGTACTCAACATTTCCGTCACTTTCATTTCAGAGTGCCACGGGGCTGGTTATCATAAAAAATCGTCAAATGATGCATGTAAAAAGGGAACAACCAAAGATATTTTACCTAGATGCGGCAAGGGTGGCACTACCTTCACTTTTGTGGCTTCGGCTTTATTCGGTACTTTTCGGCTAAATTCGGCATTGCCGCTTCGTTTAAAGGGAATTTTTAATAAGATAAATGTTTATAAAAAATTGAAAAATGTCCTTTGAAGCTCATTCTTTTCTGAATCCTGGCATACTACACAAGTCATATTTTTCCTTATACTTTCGAAGGAAACGGTGGCCGGCAATGACCTTACAAAAGCTCATTTCCCCAGCCTTCTTAAATTTATATTTTTAAGTATTGAACTATAATTACACCTTATCTTCCACAAGTATTCACAACAGTTCTTCCAAACAAAATTGTTCCAAATGAAAAATCCGAAAAACTCCATGAAAACCGAACCAATGAATTCCCAGAATATAGAAATATTCAGGAATTCTTGGTGCAGTCCCACAATTCTATTTCTCTTTTAGGAAAAAGTAGGCTTGTTCTGAAGCCTAAATCAACGGAGGAAGTTTCAGCAATATTAAAATATTGTAATGAGAATCGACTAGCTGTTTGTCCTCAAAGTGGAAACACTGGTCTTGTAGGTGGAAGTGTTCCAGTTTTTGATGAGATAGTGATTTCTATGCGCCTGATGAACAGCATCATCAACACTGACGAAATGGCTGGTTAGCACGAGAATTGTTTTATCTTTTCTCGATCGATGGGTATAATCTACAAAGCAGAATTACAACAAATTCTAAATGCCTGCAGGTGTAGTGGTTTGCCAAGCAGGCTGTATTCTCGAAAGTTTGGAAGAACACATGCACAAAGTGGGCTTAATTATGCCTCTGGATTTGGGTGCAAAGGGTAGTTGTTTGATTGGTGGTTGCGTTTCTACCAACGCTGGTGGTTTGAGGCTTCTCAGATACGGAAATCTGCATGGAAATGTTCTAGGACTTGAGGCTGTAAGCCTACTCAGTACTCACCAATATATCTTTATTTAAGATTTAAGACAACCTTATTAAAATAATTTGTAGCTCGGTATACTTTATGTAGTCAAAAGTTAAACTGACAAGACAAATTATTTTCGATAACAATGAAAATACAATGCGATGAGGTAGGGGAAACTATGCAATATAGGTCACTTTATTGAGTAGATCGTTTGAAGTTATCAGAATTAAAAAAAGAATGCTCAGAGCTTTTGATCACAACATTTGGAACAATATTCAGCACAACTGAACGAAATTTTTTCGAGATATTCTATAAATACAAATCTCTGAGATAAAAACAACTAATGTTCGACATTAAAACAAAAAGTACGACTACTTCATTTGAACAGTTTTAATCTAAATACAATTTTTTCGTGGCAAGTTTCTGCGTTGAAATCGAAGTTTGGACTTTAATGAATAATGTATCTACAGACGAAGGATCTCGCGGTTTTTATTTATAATTATTGAAGTACTTTTTGGTACTCGGTTGATTTTTGCAAGAGCATATTACTAACCTTTGCACTCTCCAGGATCCGAAAATGCCAGTAAGTTACGGTTTGATTTCAAAAATATCTGTACTGAAGAGTTTTCGGTATTTTTCCCAATTAAAAGAATTCAAGTTGGGAGTTCATATGTGATATTTTATAACTATACAATAATAAAAGGAGTTTCATCTCTAACTTTTCCACCAAAGGCAATTCCCTATTCTTCCGAGAGAGCTGTAAAAAATGTATTTCGAGATTGTTAATTAAAATCATTTAAATCAACGAAAGAATGGATTTTAATCATTGTTTTCGGACGAAAACAGTTCAAATCTTAGCTACGCTTTCCTAGAGGGTAATGTTTTTCCTCAATACTTTTGTATAAGATATATTATATTAAACAATTTTCAATTTTACAGAATTACTTTTGCATAGTTTCTCCGATAATAGGTAATTGTTTCCTGTCAGTTGCTGTCTCTCGGTTCCTTATAACTGATGGTTTATCTTTACGGTTGCTAAAAGACCTGGAAGACCGGAAAAAGTGATGGAATTTTGAAAATGTGATTGGAAATTCAAATTTTTAATAATTATTTTAGTACTTTATGGCGAATTTTAAATTTTCGAATAGATGCGAATTGATTTTTTGACTAATAAAAATAATATGATTATAATTCGAGACTTTTTCATATTTTACAATCATATGAATAAAAATGGAATAGAATTAATTAATTTTTAAAAATCCCTTCACATTTGCATTGAATAATAATTGTACAAGAAATTTTGGTAAAATATTCTGTGACCAATAGAACACGTTGTAATTGAATTGAATGGTTTTTCTTTTTTTTTCAAGTAGACCTGGAATTTTTTCTAAAGTAGACCTAACCAAAGTTAATAATTTCCATTTCTAGAAATTTTATAAAATCAAATATTATCAAAATTTCAGGCTAGACATTTTTTAATAACTGATCTGCATTTTTTCATATTCCTCATTAGAATTTTGAACTCATAGGATTCGTTTGAAATGGGGCCTATCTTTTCCCGTGGTTATCTCAGCGATAAATTAAGTTAGAAAGATTTTTAAAGAAACTTTAGAAATCTCATTAAATTTCGCGTCGATTGAGCCCTACTTGAAGTATTTTAGATAAACAAAGGGCGAGAGAAAGACCGATCTATTTTCCGTTTCGACCAATTTTCGATTCTCAATTTCCACTTTCTACGTGCTTCAAGGAAGTAAATGAAAACATTAAATTTCGCTAAATTAAATTTTAAAATATCCTCTTTTACAGTGAGACCAAGAACATAATGACATATTGACTGGTTCTCGAATTATCATGAAAAATGAAAGCGTGCTCAAGACGAAAATCGGTCAGTCGAGTGGACTGTAGATTTATTAGAGTGTTATCTAAAGTTTGGTGTAATTAGAAAAGGGCTGACCATTTCGAAGTCGAGATAAGTAAAATCAAAAATCGCATCTTAGGCACGTAAGGCCTATCCCAAGGTATTGAAAATGTAAAATATTTTAATATGACGCCTAAATGGTTCTGACATTTTTTTTCAAAAACTGAGACACGATAGAAGGGCACTATACAAAGATTCTGTACAAATTTCTGAATTTTTTTCTATTTCGTTTATGAAGTAGTACCCTGAAAGTATGAAAGAACAGTGAGGTCCGATATGTTAGGGTGGTTAGATACTTTCACACGCATTCAGTTGATCGACATGAAGTTGGAGCGTCGTCAATGGGCTTGTGTGTGTTCTTCGTATGTATAGCTCTTGTATGAATTTATCCGTGTAGCTTTCTAACGGTTTTTTTGAAATCTTTCTAACTTGATTTCTTGCTGAGATAACAAAGAAAAAGAGAGGCATGTTTTTAATACGATTTTTTTTGTAGTGGACTGACAATTTTGGTCGGTACTGTCAAATTTTATTTTTCCAGGTTAAAGCCAATGGGGAAGTTGTAAATTGTTTAAACACCCTAAAGAAAGACAACACCGGCTACCATTTGAAACATTTGTTTATTGGTTCCGAGGGAACGTTGGGTATCGTCACAAAAGTTGCAATTCAATGTCCACCTTCTCCAAAAGCGACAAACGTTGCATTTTTAGGTGCGTGAATTGCCTTTAAATTTAAGTTCTAGGCCTGGGAATAGTTGTTAACAAGGGGAAGTGTGTTTGAATTTTGTTGAATTTTATTTGAATTCATACTTCTCCCAGTAATAGGTCACTACCTAACTTGTAATATGCTAAAGTAATAAGATGCGCTTTTAGAGCCGATTTCATCAACTCTGATTGAATACATGATTAGCCAATCATAATTCTTTTTAATCGAGGCTTTAATCATGAATAAGTGGTAATTTAATTAATAATAAAATAAAACTGTTAAACGGTGATTAATTCTCTTTAATCATACTTTAGAAGATGGAGGAGCGCAAGGTACTGATTAAATTAGACTAATCGATTAATAAAATCTTAGCAATCCTAGCGCTGCTAGAGTCTTCCAACTCCTGGTTAGATGAGGCGGTAACGCTCAGAGCTCGGGCTGGCGGATTACAGACTCGAAGCGTTACCGCCTGATCTAACCGGGAGTTGACATACTCTCGCATCGCGTTCCACGTAACATGCGTGCATTCTTTTAAAGACGTTTTTCTCGAGAATGGTTGAGAAGTGCATCTTATTACTTCAGCATATCACAAGTTTGGCAATGACCTATTACTGGGAGGAGTATTATTCCAAACGAAATTCCGAAGGGTGAGGCTCGCCTTCTGAAAGTTGCAAACCTGAAAACCTTAAAAAAAAAGTTAAAAATAAAGAGTGGAAAAAACCTTTTTCAAAGTCTCACCTTAAAAATTATTTTGGAACTGCGCTACAGAGAGATAATTAGTCTCTAAATTAAATGTTTCATAGTTTTAATGTATCTTTCGCTATAGGCCTAGATAATTTTGACAATGTGTTAAAAACATATTGCTTAGCGAAAGCCGAGTTGGGGGAAATACTATCTTCCTGTGAAATGATTGACAGGCTTTCGCTAGAGGTATGCACCAAGTATCTTCGTTTGCAAAATCCTTTAACATCCGGAGGTGATGGCCATAATTTCTACGTGCTAATTGAAACGGCTGGAAGTCAGCTTGCTCACGATGAAGAGAAATTGAATGCTTTCGTAGAAAAAGCGATGAACGAAGGAATCATCGCTGATGGTACCTTGTCCACTGAACCATCAAAAATGCAGGTCAGAATTTCTGTTTTGAAGTTTCGGGTTATTCTTGAACAATAAAATAAAACAAAGGTAAACTGTTTTGTTCGCGGTAAGAATGATTTCTTTGTTTCAGAGCATGTGGGCACTCAGAGAACGAATTACCGAGGGCATTATGCACGAAGGTTACGTATTTAAATACGATGTTTCCTTGCCTCTTAGAGATTTTTACAAAATTATCGAAGCTCTTCGAGAACGTTTAAAGAGTTCGGAAATTCGAAGAATTAGTGGATACGGACACTTAGGTATTATTTCATAATTTTTATTTGTTAATTTGTGCTTCCTTAAATTTTCATTCCATTGATTAACTTTAAAATTTTTAATTCCATGGTAGGCGATATTCAATAATAATACAATAATTCAATAAATACGTAGATGGGTGAAAGTCAAAAAGTTGGAATTATTCATTTAAAAATTTAGGTGAAGTTCCGAAAAGAGAGTACATCCGATTAGGTTGAAACTAGTATACCGATGTATTTTTACGCGTTGATTGCGAACCTTTTATGTTATACAAATTTTTTTCTTACAAACCATAGTAGCTAAGCCTTTCCAATATCTCATGGAAGGGCAGGCCCTGTGAGTGGTCACAGAAATAATTTAAGTCACACCCCTACCCCTTTGGTTGAGGAGGGAAGGTTTAATTCCATTAAATCATCTTCGCTTTTCCAGCTATCCTCATTAGCTACGGGTACGTCTGAGGGTACGTCTAATTTTCGGAAAATCACATTTTGTCGTCAAATGATGGATTTAGAAAAAAAGTGTAATATTCCAAGGACATGAAATTATCAACTTTTTAATTTTCACCCAGATATTGAATCAGCCAGAAATTCCGAATAGAATCTGGGGTATGCAGTTTAAATTTTATATATATATATATTCAGGTCATTCCAATATTATCAACTATTTTTAAAACAAGTCTTCATCTTGAATTGTGGGTCCGCTTAGTTGACTCAGTATTTATTCATACAAATATCATATAATTAAAAATAATCCTTTATTAGCCTTTATGTAATAAATGTAAAAGTCCTTAAAAAATGTAAGTGGATAGTTTGTAGAAAAGATTTTTAACGCAAGATGTTCTGACTTACATGTAAGATTGGTTGCCTGATTCCAGGAGTTTACGGGTGCGGTAATTGTGTCTTTTTTATAAACATTATATATTTTATAATTTTTACTGATTTTTAAGACTCATATTTTATCTTCGTATGTGCAACAGTTAATCGTCGATAATGTAGGAAGCATCACCTTCTGAAGACCTTTTTTTTAATTGCCTTCAACTTTTGATATTTCTTTCATGATAAAGAATATAATAAATTGTACGAAAAATAAAAGATTAATTAAATTGGCTGTATGCTGCAATAATAACTGCATTGATAACAGTCACAATTAGAGAAAATATTGTTCATAAAATTAAAACGTGATAGAAATATCTTTAAAGAAGTTCGTAATAAACATCTAATTAATGTATAATCAATGTGAAATTGAATTCCAATAATGTTAATGTTAAATAGCAGCTTTCTGCGATACCGACAAAGTTGAAATCTTGTTCCTTTTTTTAGATATCGTCCCCTAACGAAAGTATAGTTTTAGTATTTAATAGTTACAATTTAATATTCGAATTGTCTAACATTACCGAATTTTCCGTAATACTAATCCTTTTTCCGGCTCTTCCAGGTTTAATATTTTATAAAGACTTTAATTTGATTCGAAATTAAACAGAGAACTTAAAAATTGAACATAAATTAAAAGAAAGTTAGAATGAAAAACAGAGAAGATAAAATTCAGGTTTTCGTATTTCTATCCAGAATTTAAAAAAATTAAAGCCAAAGCAATCAAAGATTTACTATTTAGAACTGTAACTTTCAATTTTATCAATTTTAAGTTTAATTTTAAATTTAGAAAAAGGTTTATTTCAGTGTCAGTTTCGAAAACTTTCCTTTTTTTATTTTAATTTTTTTGGTATAACTTTTTTTGATTTGAAAGATTTATTCTTATTGATTGGGTCGTATAACGATTCAGCCCTTTGAATAAAAACGTTCATATCATCGGGTTTCGCTAGATAGCAGCACAAGCCTGGCACAGTAGTCGTCATATGAACGTGCATGAAAATTTATTACAGTGCACTTGCGCACCAATACATCACAATCCACCAACCACTTTCAGGGATGTAATTATGTTACATTTAATGTGGGGAAAATTAAAATTTGTAATTGAGAAAATTTGTTATAAACAAATTCTTCAATATGAAGGCATTAGGAAAAATAAAAGAACAAAATTTATCAAATTAAATATAATCTTCAATTCACTATTATTTATTATTTATAACTTGACATACAGCGAAAAATGTTGTAACATTGTTTCAAATGTAGTAATTAAAAAAAAGTAAAATAATAAAAGAGGGTAGAGAGGGGACAAAATTATTTGTTGAAATCTGTTCTTGAGGTATGTGTAATTTTTAAGGTATCCTATCAGGATAACCCGCGAAAAAATACATTTAACTTTTGACTACCACAGAGGGGTGAACAGTTTTTAAAGTTTAAAACATTAAAAAAAATTTCTACGCGTTTCATTAGTTTTCATTAGTTCTGTTCGAACGGAAGAAACGCACCACTATTTTTTTAACGTGAAATAATTATTGAACTTAGTTGTTAGGCTACTTTAAAATAGTAAATCAAATGCAAAATTAGCGCCATTAGAAGTTGTAAAGTTTCTATAAACGAAGCAAAAATAGATCATGTGGACGTCATTTGCACATTGTTCAATCGTTCTGTTGCATATCAAATTGGTACCTACATATTCAGTTTTTTTTTTTTAATTTGAAATAAGTATTCCATTAAATCATTTTCGAAGAATCTAATTTTTTGTTGTTGATATTTTAAATAATTTGAACTTGATCAAAAATGATTTTTTTAAGTATGCATTATTATTTGTTATCGAAAATGGTACATATAAAAAATTGGCAATAAGTTTTGCACTCACAGAAAATGTAGTATTTATGGTGAGAAAATTAGATTACTGAAAGTTATGTAACCGTGTGGGAGGGGGGTAATTATCTATTGTTACGGAAGCGATACAAGGGCAGAGGTAGGGTCCAAAAATTGTCCAAAAAAGCGTTGCGTAACATATGGACGATTCCTAAATAGAAAATATTGAATAAAATCATAATTTTATATATACACTCAACTCCTGATATAAGACCACCCGGTTTGCGCTATTCCTAGAACTGATAGCTTTCACAGTTTCGTGATAAGAGGTGCACTCTCAGTACGTTACTTGCATCAGATTACCTCATGCGTCCAAATCCAAGAGAAATGGTTCAAACGGCCCTGTCTGTTTAGGTTTGGATTCCCCCGAATTAGGATCAAGGCCAAGGCAAGTCATGCCCGAAACCGGTCTTATATCGGGAGTTATGTGTATTATATAACATAATATGTAATCTCTCGCTTTATTTCAATCTCATGTTTTCGTAGGTGATGGAAATATTCATGTGCAAGTTTCCACGAAGGAATACAATGATGAAATTGCTACTCAATTGGAGCCTTTTATTTTCGAATATGTTTCGAAACTTAATGGCAGTGTGAGTGCAGAACATGGAATTGGCTTCAAAAAAACAAAATTCCTCCACTACAGTAAAGATGCTTCTGTCATTTCACTTATGAAGCAGATCAAAAGAATGATGGATCCTAACCATATTTTAAATCCGTACAAAGTTCTGCATCCTTTGTAAATGAATGTAATTTAATTTTTATAGAACTTTCAGTTCTGAATTTTTTTTTTTTAATGTCTACAAGGGACTCAGTGCAAATTTTTATTTTTTATAGAGAAAAGATGAGATTTTTTTACTGTATTTAGGAATTTCCTGTAAAATATTATGTTTAAAAGGGTAATAATAAAATAGGTTTATATAATAATCATTCAAACTAATTGAAAAGATATATTCTAGATTACCAACGGAACCTGAAAAATGGCATTCCATAATTATTATAAATATTCAGAGTTCTAAAAATTGTGTGAATTACAATAAATTGTATTTTGTTGAATATGTGAAATAATCCTATACATAAACTGAGTAATTGCACTGCAAACACGTGCCATAATAAGTTGTATTGAAACAAAATATATGTTTTCGGTTGAATGGATAGTCGATATGTAATAAAAGTTTTCATTATTTTCAATTATTAGCTTTATTAATGTAACCCTTATACATCCTAAATAGGTCCTATTTATTTCCTGTTTTTCTTTTTAGCAAGAAGATTTTGGACTTTATTCAAAACGTGCGGCTTGAGACTTGAGTGTTTAGCGAAGAGAACTGGAAATAATCAATGTTCACGTCTCGGAAAATGGTCGATAGAATCTCGGAATAGCATACTCCACATGTCACTTAGTCTTTGACATTTTAAATTATTTAATGGGCTGCTCTTCACAGGGAGTGTCACTGAAATGGGATTATCAATTAATTCTGTAGCTTCAATTGTGATATTTTTAATATAAGGATTGGAAATAATCAGATCTTGTAAATATTTTCGATTTGTGAATAATTAATATGAAATTCACGATTAAAAACATGCAAAATTATATTTTACAAAATATATTAAGGGGCGGTTCAAAACCTCCTGCGTCACGCTGGTTTGAACACTTTTTCCATCCCTCATGCAACTTCTTCGGCACAGATCAACACACATCTTGAACCCCGCAATGTGATGTCCCAAATGCGAACCCCCCCCCCCTTTTAGTCCATATTTTTCCTTCGATTTCATTTAATAAACGCCTAAAATAAAACACAAAACATACTAACCTGATATTTTAACAGACTTGACAGTCCAAAATGTTAGCTCTCAAAACAGGGGAAGTAGGGGAATACGTTATTTTAAATCAAATAAATAAATTCAATAAATCAAAAAAATAGATTCAATAAATTGCATTTTCAACAAATTAGTTGAATTTTCAACCAAAAAAGATTAATTTTACTACCAACAGAGATAAATTTTCAATGAAAGAATTGAGTTTTCATGCTAAAAAGTCACATGTTTTAGATAACAGTTGACTCTTAAGCCAGTTAAACCCGAAAAGAGCAGTTTTCAACCAAGCAGTTGAATTTTCAAATAAAAAAGGACTAACTTCAACCAGAAATAGTTGCGTTTTTTCCAAATAGTCGAATCAAGTCAACAACAACACGAATTTTTAAGAAGGCAGTTGAATCTTCAAACAAGAACTTTTCGAACAAAAAAGATAAGTTGTTAACAAACTAGTTGAATTTGTACACACATAGTTGAATTTTCAACCTACAAAGATGAATTTTGAATCAAATGATTGAACTTGAAAAAAAATTAATTTCCAATCAAACAGATGCATTTACAAACAAATTGTAGAACTTTTATGTAAAAGGGAGGAATTTTTAACAAAATAGTTGAATTTTCAATCTGCAAAAATAAATTTTCAACCAAATGGTCGAATTTTTAAACAAAAAGGATTCAAATTCAACGAAAAACAGTAACATTTTCAACCAAGTAGTTAAATTTTCAAGCAAAAAGACGAATGTTCAACAAAACAGCTAATTTTTTAACAAAATAATTAAATTTTTAACAAAATAGTTCAATTATCAACAAAATAGTTGAATTTTCAACTAAAATGTTGAATCTTCATAAAAAAGATGGAATTTTTTACAAAGAAGTTATACTTTCAACAAAGTAGTTGAATTTTCAATAAAAAAAGATTTTTGATATTTCAAACAAGAAAATATTTTAAGTTTAACTCAAAAACAGTCGGATTTAACAACAAAAAAGATGATTTCTTAACGAAAAATGTAATAGTTGATATTTTAACAGGAAAATATTTTTATTTTAAATGAAAATAGTTGAATTCAACCAAAAAAAGATGAATTTTTAACAAAATAGTTGAATCCTCTACTAAAACAGTTTATATTTTAAACAAACAGTTGCATTTTCAACAAAATACTTGAATTTTTAACTAAAAACTATCCATTTTGAACCAAAAATAAAATAGTCAAGGGTATAGCAGGGTAGGCATGGCAAATCGGCCTCCGCGTGTCAGGCTCAAATTTATGTAAAATGTTCATCCTAAGGTAGCAAAAAATTACAAAGAATTTTAACCTTCAAATTGCATTTTTTTGGAAGTTACGGAGGGAGAAAAACAAATTTAAAAAGTGGGGTTTCTCGAAAAACGCTTGAACGATTTTTATGAGCAAAATACACTCGTACTCCAAAGATACGATAATTTCGGCAATCGGGAACTCCAAAGATACGAGCATGAAAGGGGCTCCCACTCTTGCGGATTTAGATTTCGGGGGTAATGCGTAAGAACGCACCCAGACCTACTACGCGCCTGCGCCCGTATGCAATTCGCAGTGAACAAACGTCGAATTCAAAGCACCACGCATACGCGCACGCCTCACTCTCGAATAGGGTGGGGGTACAGGGAAAAAAATTTCGCTCGCTTCTTTGCTTTGGAGTCGGGACGCTCGTATCTTTGGAGAGCTCGTATCTTTGGAGCTCCTATATTTGGAGTTCGAGTGTATATGTTATGAAGATTGATACAATTTACCAAAAAATGCAGGATAATTTAATGACCAAAATAATAGGTAAAAAAATGTTTGCATCTTTTGAGAATTTCTTTTAAGGAATCCCTCTACATCCCCTAAATTAACATATTTTTCCCCCGGACTGATCGGAGTGGTGCGCCATAGTTAAAAAGATAAAAACAAATTTTCGTATTACCATATGGAAACATCACATGACAAATGCATTACATATGCTGTAATACACTTGGACCCCAGTTTACCGGAACCCGATATACCGGATAATATGGTCCAAGGGGGCGAGAGAGATAGAGAGGCCTGCAAGGTCAGCATTCAGCATAGTTGCGCAGCTTACGTTTCGGCACTATAAGAAGCCACAAGCAAGAAGGAGAAGACCAACAATTCACAGAACCCCGATTTATCGCGAAGGCCATTGAGGCCATGCCCGAAACCCCTGATAAACCGGAGTCCCAGTGTAGATAGTAAAAAGTCAGAAAACAATTAACAGAAAAAAAGAAGAGGATGTATTTAAAAAATGGCAGTCTACCTGCTTTGGCAATTGGTCTAATTGTTGCCGAGAGTCAGGTTAAAAATGTACGTGTGTACTAATTTCCACATCACTCGAGAGGTAGAGTACGAGGCGCTTTTTTTTTTTGTTACTGTTGGCTTGTATTTTCTACAAATAATGAAAATATGAGTTTTATTTAAATAGATAACAACATTCAAAGACATTTAAAAAAATACAAAAAGTGCAATTTTATTTTAATGAGTGTGGTACCAAAGACCAATCATAACATTGAGAGGAAGAGGATTAAGCCTTCTCCCCTATTTAAATAAAACTTAGATTCAACTAACGCTTTCAGCGGGTTAGTTGCATCAGATTGCGTCATCTACGGTGAACGCCACTATGCCTGAAACCGTGCGTAATTCCACGTTCCAGTGTATTCATTGTTTGTGGCAAATAAATGCCAGTAGTTCAGTCAGGTTATTAATATCAACACAATAATAAATCGTCGGGATCAGGGCCCCCAAGCTGGAATGTATTTCACCGGGACAAAGTTTTGGGCAGAAAGTTCAAAGCCCTGTCGCTGAGGCGCTACATTCCCCACACACACAAAATTGTCACATAGGTTATAAATCATTACAAATAATTATTAAATATATTCTTAATTGTTTGGAAAGCAGTAAATGCATTCTTTAAAACACACATTATAAATTTTGTAGAAACTATATGTTAATTTAACCAAATTTTCTGGAAATATTGAGGGAAATATATATTTTTTTTAATAGCACTGGCGTTATCATAACGCTTCATCCCTCTCATACATTTTAAAAAAGAGCGGTCGATTTCAACAAAAAATTCATTAATGTTACTTTTATCACGATTATGAATAAAAGAGTCAATAATAATATTAAATAAATATATTTATTGACGGTGTGTAAATAACTAATAAGGATGTGCATTTTATAAAATTCGAAATATTAGTTCTCTAATAATTAAACACTATATTTTGAGGAAATTTTCTGGATATTATAAAAATGATAAAATAATGTTCTTTTAGTGATCGTGAATAAATAACATCAATGAATTTACTGGAGCAATCGTCAGCCTTTTTGTAAAGTTTATGAGAGATGTAGGGTTACGGTAACGTCAGTACTATTTTCGATAATTTTTTCTCAATTTTGTCTCAAGACTTTTTTAAATTAAAATATATATTCAACAGAATTGATATTGCGTGTTTACAAAAATCCACCTCCTGGTCTCCACAAAATGAAAAAATATATTTATTAATTATTTTTTTAGTGGTTTATCACATTTGTGATAGTTTTTCAAAATAATAAGGTTCTGTGCGGCCTAGCTGGTGACATCGGTGACACAAAGTTTGTTTGTGTGTGTGGCGAATACACTGTTAGAAGTAAGCTCATGAAATTTCATAAAAATATTAGTGAAGGTTTTTACACTACGGTTAGTGAAAAGCTCATTGAAATTTCATGCAACACTGAAATTTAATTTGCCTTATTGAAATTTCAATGTAAGTTTTGAAACTATTTTAAGAGATAGTGCATTGAATTTTTTGTAAATGTTCATGATATTACTTTAGTTTTAAATATTTGACCAGATTTGGGTGCATCAAAGAACTTTCAACTTTCACGCACTGTGTTTTACTGTACATGTATATTAATTCTACAAGATGATGGTATATTAAATTTACTACACGTATATGCATATTGCTTCCATAACATTTATAGTAAAATCGCTATAGAAATTTCTAACCGTGTACTATGAAGAGCGAATATATATTTAATTATTATATTATATTGAGTGCAGAATCAAAGTATTGAATTTTGAGGTTATACCTCGCTGTAGGTCAACACATATAGTCGATTATTTCGTTTCCTTCCTATTTATTGGATTGAAATTGAAATAAATACAGTATTAAAAACTTTATAAAAAAATAACTTTAAATTAGATTATACAAATACACCGGTTTGAATTTTTATTTGTTATTTTCTTATTTATTATTATATTTTTATTGTTTTTTCTAAATAAAAAATCATGTATCATAAGTGTATTCATTTCCCTTTTAGCGAAAAAAGTTGACAACTAATTATGTGGATTGTTGTTATCAAATTGACAATGTATTTTCTTCGACTTTGAAGGCTTATGGCGTCACACCACGTGTTTCAAGCCATGAGGGTGCCACAAGTTTTGTTTGAAAAGTTTACATTTCCGGTTGATATTTTGTCACTTTTAAATCAATTATCATACATTATTAAATGAACAAGATAAAGTTGTGATTTCACATTTAATTTCTTTGGGAGTCTAAGTTTATAAAAAAAACTTAACTATAAGGCAAACAAATTTTGGAAGTTGACCCTATTCCGCAAAATGTTTCAGGAAGCTTCCCGAAAGTAGGTAAATGTCCGCATATCGAGGAAGGTTCCAAAGGAAGGTTCGGGGAATTTCTGTGAGAATGTTCGCATTATATTAATTTAATTAATTAAATTCCTCACGAACATTCTCCGAACCTTCCTTGGGAACCTTCCTCGATACGTAGACTCGTTTACCTACTTCCGGGAAACTTCCTGGAACATTTTTCGGAATTCACCGAACATTCCATTGGAATCTTCAGGGAAACTTATGTGCTATCCGAACAACTTTTTTGCACGTCAGAGCGTTTTAGAATTTACTATACAAAAATGTTCGAGATAATTATATAGATGAATTATTATTCGCACAAAGCTATTTATCGCAAGCAGAAATATGCGTACAATGGATTTTAGGGGAACCCTTCCACAGCGGTGGCTTGCAATTTGACAGAGATGGGTGCCCACCCACAAAACACTGCGGATTCACGAAAGAGAGGGACTTCGCACAGAGAAAAAGAGACATTCGCGACGTGCACTCTCACCCATTACCCACACCATCAAATTCATCGCCGACGAAACCCAACGACGGCGGAAACAAAGCCATTGGCATTCAAAAGCCTTGCCCCTTGAGTTCTTCACTCTGCCAAACGAAATCCCTTCTGCGCAAAATGCAGTTCGCAGAGTGCATCGAAGCCACACAACACAACACGCACAACTTCAACGTCATCACTAACATATATATCCCTAGGGCTAAGCTATCAATTTTTTCGTCAACAAAGCCATTTCGATTATTAAAAAGTACGAGATTATTATAAATGTTCAAGAGTTTTTCAGATTGACGAACATCGAATTGTCGGTTTGCAATATATTATACGTATAATGTCGTCAGATACACGGAAACTTTATAGCTAAACCTGCGATATTTATCATTGATCTTACTAAAAATATTGCTACAAACGACTAACGACATTGGTAAAATGTTTAATAAAGTATTATTAATAATAAATCAAATACATAAATTGTCAAAACAAAAATATTATATAGCTGAATTAAGAATGTTGGAACTCTGAATATGGCGCTACGCGGAAAACGTTTATCTGTAAAAAAAGTCACGGACTAGCTCGAGGAGTAGCTAGGTCTCGGATACGAGAAAAATTTATAGGACATTGATGGATTTTCATACATTTAATCTGAGAAGTTTGAGAAATAATTGACAATGTCGATGTCAAAATTCAAAAACAGTTCATCTCTTTTTTTTTCAATGATAATTACAAAATTATTACGAATGATTGTAAAAACATTCTCAGACAAGTCAAAAGCTTGTCCGACAAATCTACTGGGGTTGCAGCACGTGGCCCGCACACATGCTTGCACAAACGCGCGGCGCGTGCGGGCGCGTATTTGTGTGGTTCGAGTGCTTCTGATGAGTGGCTAGAAGTTTTATAAAACTTACTATCTGTCAAAAATTATAGGTACCTCAATTTTTGTACAGATTCTAGTGAAAATCTGAGCAGAAAAAAATTGTAAAGATATGGGACAAAGTACATGTTGCAGACGAAGGGTTTGCCTATGCCCTATATTCTGATACAGAGTTTTCAAGTTTTCAGTCAATTAGCAATTATTTCCTGGTGAGTGAAAGATTAAAAAGTACCATTATCTTACGATCATTTCAGAATACATACAAATAAATTACAAAAAATCTGCAAAAAATATAGGAATTTCTTTGATCATTTCAGTGCACAATAGTAAATTTTAGAGTCAGAAATAATCATTTGATATTAGGTTAATAAGTAGTGAGTTATAATCTCCGAAACTAAACAACGTACAAAGATAATTCTTAAAGCAAATTGCAGATTTTTTACTTCTAAAAATGGTGTATATAGTGTCAATGAGCAAAAAGTTGTGCTTAAATGTTTGAAAAATTATTTTCTTCTTCGGAAAATAAAAAGGGCTTTTCAAGTAACAACGGAACGGCACTCACAATAGACGTGAGTGTGACAGAAAGTCGTAGTTGTAGGAATAGCATTAGCCCAGGCAAATTCACCAGCTGTGAGTGCGACACTACATACAGCTCATTGACACTACATACACCATTTTCAGAAGCCATAAATGTGCAATTTGCTTCAAGAATTATCTCCGTACGTTGTTTAATTTCAAAGATGATATCTCACTACTCTTTTTTTTATTAACTAATTAACAAATGATTATTTCTGACTCTAAAATGTACCATTATCACCAGAAAAGATCAAAGAAAATCATATATATTTTGCAGATTGTTTGCATTTTATTTTCAGGGACTAACAGCCATTAAAATTTGAGTGTTCTGAAATGATTGTAAGATAATGGTAGTTTTTAGGCTGTATCACACTTTAAGAATTTTTGTCTGCTAATAATTTTACTATAATCTGTACAAAAATTGAGGTACCTATATTTTTGGACAGATAGAGATAGTACATTGTTTGGATTCGACAGCTGCATTCTCGATTTATGTTTAGAAGCTGGTGAGTCAGCAGTCTTCCAGGATCAAATCCTCAGATTTGCGAATTTATAAATTACACCAATTAAATCACACAATAAAATTGTTGTTATATTCAAGTCTGAAATTTTCAGGAACTGTTCGTTGAAAATTCTAACTGTTCGTAAAAAAGTTCGAATATTGCCCATACATTTCTTATAGAAAAGAGATTCAATATTTCACCTTTTTTTCTCGTATCTAACCAGGTCGGGGCAAGCTTAAACCCCGACTGTTAATCGGGCAGACAAGATCCGTCCCCGATCGAGGCATACATTTCATGCCGTATTTAGGGCTGCCAGGTCGGGGCCCGATCGGGGATCGTGGAGTGAGAGCGTGATCTCTTAGACTTAGATCCTAGACATGCTCGAACGTCTACACTCACGCAACGCTCCTATACATGTGCTGACATAGGACGGAGCAAGGCTCGGTCCTACGTTAGCACATGGATGGAGCGTGAGGCGTTGGCGTTCGAGCTTGACTAAGTCTTTAGACTTTAAAGGCTCTAGGAGCGACTCTTGATGAGAAAAAGTGAATAGCAGGACAAGAAAATTGCAGTTAAAATTTCCTTAATTTAGAATGTTTAAATTTTCAAATTTAAGGCGAAATTTTGAAATGCATGCGGTACAATCCGGAATTGGAAATTGTTTAACATTTTAATTTGGAAAATTAAAAACTTTTAAGATTCTCACCATTTTAAAAATTGTAATTTGTTTAATTCCAAACAAATTTGGTTTAAGAGTTTAAGGCCAAATTCTGAAAAATATAAGACATAATATTCAATAATGAGTAATTCCCAAGGAATTTTAATTTAAACTTTTTGAATTTGCACTGTTTTCAATTTACCGGTCTCAAATCTTCAAATGTAAAAATTTTTGTAAAATAGTAATTTGGATCAAATCAAATAAGTAAATTAACAATTCGGACTAATAACAATTAAATTACTTTTGGTGATATGAATGTGTCGATAAAATGAAAATTACGAACAACAAAATTTGGAAAATATTTATGAGCCTCAAAATTCATCTGTTTACATTTAAAAAGTAAACAACAGTAGGTTTAAAAGACGTTAATATTTTGAAGAAGTTTTTAAAGTTTTAATCTAAAAGTTCAATATTTCTTATTTGAATTTCTAAAGTATGTAATTCTTTTTTAAATTTGTTCAGTCTCCTAATTTTTATATATGTGTTCACTACCGATTTATAGTTTAAACAAGACAGATAATTTAAAAATTATTTGTCTTGGGAGTACTGTTTCAGATTATATGTAAAATAAAAATTAAAAAGTGATGTTGAAATAAAGAGCAAGAATAATATTATATATTAAACTGTACATTGCGTGTGACGCCGCGCCACCTAGTGAAATATATATTTTTTTCAACACCCACACCGAAAGTAAGGACATCCATCTTTCTAAATGATATGCAAAGTGCTTCAATTCAGCAGACTGCTAGAGAATAATAATGGCGCATGCGCACTTTTAAAAACATTTATTTTGCAAATCGACGCGATAGACGGGCATGCGTACTTTAGAAATAAGTAATTTTGCACACCGGCAAAGTAAAAATATTCTTACACATTCTTTTAAAAAAATTATACACAAATTTGGCTGAAATCTACCACATGAGATCGGAAATTTAGTGAAAAGGTGTAAAAAAAGTGCTAAATATTTTTCTCGGACGGTTTTTGAAAAAAATACCGTGTGATACATGTGCGCACAGGCAATTGCTACTCGTGTAATTGCAGCATTTGCCTTCAGCTCTTGCTACAAGTTACACACTCGTCAGCAATCGCCTATTTCGCGTACTTGTATCACAAATAGCTATAGACTGGCACCCACTTGAAAGAACTTTAACAACAAAATATTGGTAAAGAGAGAAAGTGGGGTGCATATGTTTCGTGTTTATGAGCAAATTCAATTTTGATTCAAAGATAAGAACGGGGGCATTGGTGCCATCCTGGCTGCTGCAACGGAATCAGTGACGCAGTGTTCAAGGAAAAATAAGAGAAGAAAAAAGTAGGAAAAAGACTGAGACTCTCTTGGCGTCGGTTCAAGCGCCGCGCCGAGTTGAACGTTCCTTCTAATTTTACGTGCTCTGGCAGCATAGTGTTTTTCTCTAGGTCTAGTGCAAACTTCTCGTCCTTTTCCTGCGAATTTACACTACAGGGTATAGTTAACTGCGTATTAGAAGCCGTTGTCCTTTACCAGTCGTTAAACAGTTTAAACACAACTCAAGGATTTCTTAGAAAGTTTCATTATTTTCATTCGTAACAGATAAGTACATATTTTCTATTTTATTTTTAATTATAACTGTTATTTCTAAGTTTAATTTATAATTAAGTCCCTGAACAAGTACTTCAATAATATTTAGTGGTTCAAAAATATCTAAAAGTAACATTGGAAACAAGTTCCTTAACAGTGGTTACATTAAGTTTGAAAATCTAAAAATCTCGAAGTACACATAATCTTTATTTAGTATTATAACACAAAAAGGGGTTTCAACTGCTCAAAGCTCTAAACCAAAACAAGTAAGAATTTCTTTCCAGACGAAGGTTCGACGCCAATTTGTAGGCATGAACTTGATAAGTTCCCATGCCTCAGATTTTCGCTTGGTCCTAGGGAAAATATTTATAGGCAGTCAGAAGAGAGAAGAACAAAGTGACGAAGGGTGGGATAAAGTAAAATGTCTGCTCCCTTCTGTATAATACCCATAGCCACCGACGCCAAAACATAGGCGTATAACATGTATAACCCCCTGGTCCTCGGGGATGCACATGAACATTGAACTCCGTTGGACGTTTCAGACAGTAAACATAGAGAAATGAAAAATGTACCACTTTTTCCCCATCCTCTGTTGGGTGCCAAAGATAAACGCGATGCTCTTCGTCTTTTGAAGAACATTAGTGTCATTCATTTCTATTGTGCAATTTTATACCTCGAATTATTTCCGATAATTTTGTTCTCTTTCTTCAACAAAAGATTTAAAAAATCCGATAAAAGCTCACAATTTATTTATTCGTGTCTGTTGAGGCACTTTTTTAAAAATAATGTAATGTTTTAAGTCATATGAAAATAATCAAAATTTTGTGTAAGATTTAACTCATTGTTATAAATTCCTAGCACAGAAAATAAATGGACTTTTTTGATCGCGTATTTCGCGACACGTTGAATAATTTTTTTAGCCGTAATCGGAACAAAGAGATGAGCGGAAGGGTGTACGACCCCATTCCAAAAGCAGAGACATTATGCTTGACTTTCCGCAGACAGTCTTTTTCTGAGCAACACCCTCTTTTGGGGAATCAGCATTAGTTTTATTATTCAGTCACAGTTTAATTATAATCGTATAATTATAAACGGGGTAAGCTATTAATTTTGAAAGAAAGATTTAAATTTGAACAAATTAAATTCAACTTCCATTTTTATTTCGTTAAAGATAATTATTCTAAGTTTATTCTGTCAAATTTATATGCAATCCATAAGCAGGTTTAAACGAACCTAGCACACTATAAAGGATCTCCCTCTACTATCATCGGAAGTTTTGTTTCTCTATTGTAATAATGTCCTTGAACCTGGACCGTCGTCTGCTTCGAGGGAGGTGGATCGAGAGGGAGACTCAATAGAAAACCGACGCGCTAAATAATCGGCTTTGATTCATAAGCGTAGAAAGCAAAAAAAATGAAAATGTATATAAATTTTGACAAACACATAAATTTTTACATTCTCATTCTCATGAGAAGATATTGGTTTTATGTAAAATTTGACTTAGTCGGTTCCCATCAAATCTCCACGTTTTGAGACCTCCTGAGCTAGAAAAACCGATTTTTACCAAGGTGTCTGTCTGGCTGCAGTATGTAGTACGTCTGTAGGCACGATAACTTTCGAAAAAACGATCAGATTGGATTGAACTTGAGCACATTTTTTTAAGCCCTGAAAGAAAAGAACAAGTTCGTTAGCCAGGGCATTTTGACAAAAATTCAAAAAGTTAGATCATTTTCAAAATTTTTGAAACCATTTTTTTTATTTTAAAAATTCTATGTACGGCAATTCGTAGTAATCAAAAATTTGAACAATTTATCCTTATTATTTTTTTTCGATAAAAAGAAAATTATCCGGGTTATAACATTATCAACATCCAAAAAAACAAACGAAAATGAACATTTTAAGCCAAACAACGCACGATATGGAAAAAAGCCACAAAAAGAAAAACGTTACTTTTTGAAATTTCTACAAGATTATCATAATAAGTTTTGGAATTTTCTTTGAAAATAGAAAATTCCAATTTTGACCCCATAAATCATAATAAAAAAACAATCCATTTTGCTGTCAAACTATGCGAGATACGAAAAATGATGATTCGACAAAAATTATCCATCCAAGAAAGATATACAAATTTGTTGTCAATTATTTTTTTATAGGACGCGTAGTTTTTGTTTAAATCGTGAAAAAGGACATTACAAAACAAACAAAAAATCAAATTTTTGCATTCTCATCCTAATGAGAAGGTATTGGTTTTATTTCAATTTTTTTAAATATAGTTTTCTATGAATAAAACAAACACTGGTTGACCAGAAATGGAACTTTCAATTTTTTGGTAGCATTTTCAGTAAGTTGAACCAAAACTGTTCCTCAATCAATTGAGCGTTTTTTTTGGACTTTTAAAAAGTGTGCGGGTATTGTAATGAGGATGTGTTCCTTAAGGCCGATAGAGCCTTGAGTAAATAAACTTCCTTTTTAATCTGAAATAAAAACAAACTTAACAATCACTTACAACGTAGAGATTTTGTCAATTTTATAATATTTGCAAGTAAATTCATTTTTTTTTACCTAAGCCGAGCACGATTTGGGAAAACCGAAAAAAGCCGAACGCGAAGTAAATACACTGTCAAGCGCGAAGCGCGAGATACAACAAACGCGCGCCCCACACGGAAAAAATGTATCCATAAAAAAGTCACGAACTAGTAGCTAGGTCTCGGATATGAGAAAAATTCATCGAATATTGATGTATTTTCATAAATCATCTGCGAACTTTGAGAAAGAATTGACGAACTCGATGTGAAAATTCTAAAACGGTTTATCACTTTTTTTTATGTGAATAATTACAAAAATATTACGAGTGATTGGGAAAAGATTCTCAGAGCACTCACGAGCTTGCCCGACAAATCTGGGAACTGGAAAGTAGGTTCGCCTGTACGTGACCCGCACACACGCTCGCCCTAACGCGCGTTTATAATACCTATTTTGTTTGGCCTCGATGGCTGCGCGTCTTTACACACTCCTGGTTTATGTTTAGAAACTGGTGAGTCAGCAGTCTTTTGAGGGTTCGAATCTTCTGAGTTACGAATTCATAAATTAATATAAATTAAATCGCACAAATAACATTTTTCCTCATTATATTTCAGTCTGAAATTTTCAGGAACTGTTCGAAGGAAATTCAAACTGCTCTAAAAAAAACTTCGAAATTTATCCATACATTTCTCATAGATATAAGGATGAAATGTCTCATTTTTTATCTCGTATCCGAGACCTAGCTACAAGTTCGTGACTTTTTAACGAACACATTTTTTTCGTGTAGACGCGCACAAACTTGCGAGCGAAACGCTAGAGTAGGTCACAAAAAATTAATAAATGTTTTATATAATTTATAGTAAATGATTGAGAATATTAATATACGTTGTGAAAAGATTTAATAATTCATTCAACTATTTCTGATTGAAAACTGTTGATAAAGTCCATTATTTAGTTGCTTTTACTGATTTATGAAAAAATCTCGAGGTACATTTCCTAACCTCTCTCAATTTCCGAATAAGTCATCGCTTCTAGTAGAAAAATTAGAGACGAAAGTACATTCACTTATGCATAACTGAAAAATATCACATATTGACTTCCGAATGAAACCATTTTAATGACGAACAGTACACATAATTGATCAACATTTCAATATAAAAGTCATGCCGTTGGTTATAATGCTCAAAATCAGATTTTCTTATCTGTCACACTTATTTCTTTTTTTGCTAGATAAAATTTCTTCCGGATGTGTTAAATACTGTGGCAAATATAGTGGTTGAAGTTTTTAGAACAAATTTGTTTGAATGTTCCAATAAATTTAAACCAAAAAAAAGTTTTTCTATGATTTTAAGAATCAAAATAATATTATTGATGATGATATTTCAAATAAAAAACATTATTTTTAATGAAAAAATTTAAAAACTCACATTAAACATTTATTTGAACAATGTTTCTTGCAATTGAATTTTATCTAACTCGCTTCTAATCAATTTTTAAAAAATGGTTGAATTTTAATAAATGATAGCTTATTTTTTCGGAGAAAACGTTCCCTACAACTGTACTGTTTCCATGTTTGAAAGTAAATTTTTCTACGGCCGAAATCGTTCAAATAATTTTTAAAAAGAAAAATTTTTTTAAACAAATAATTTTATTTGGAAATTATTCACTTATTTTTGAAATCGGAAAAAGTAGAGTTGTAGGGAAAATTTTCCCTGAAAAAATGAGCCTTGATTTATTGGAAATAAACCATTTTTTTAATTGGTAAGAAGCGGCCGTAGGAAAAAATTCATTTCCAAAATATATTGCTAAAATATAGATTTTTCGTGAATTTTATACTTTTTTCGTAAAAAATAATGTTTTTACTTTCGTACGAAATGACTAATAATATTATTTCTATTCTTAAAATCATAAAAAAAAACTGGCAGAGACCTGATTTTTGGCATGACCTCTAAACAACATTACATAGTTGATAATACTGTTTTTTTCTTCATTCGGTACTAAGATTACTGTATTTGACTAAAGGAAAAGTTTCTACATTTTAAGACGTACAATTTTAAATGAAACGATTTTCAACGTTCCAGATTGCAATTTCAAACTTTAAATTTGGAAAAATTGTTGGTTTCGAATTGAAATTATATATGTCCCTGGATTACGCCCATGATTTATTTCCATGCTATATCAACTTTTCAACTCTGAGGTCAACGAATCTTTCCTGCAATTTTCGGAGATCACTCCTAAGACCTTCAACGATTTCTTCCCTCATCCGAATATATATAGAATATATATATATATATATATATATATTACGATATCTAGTATACCTGTTTGCATTTTCGAGAGGCATTGATCGGTCAAGTGTTGAACATTTTATGACCGACCAGTACCGATTAATAAAGTTTAAATCATATTTTGTATTCCGTTTATACACTGTTGTCAAGGACCCACTACCTCGTTATTTGCCGGCTGACAAATCTTAGGATTTGACCTTGAAAAAATCATTTTCCGGTATTTTCATGGTCGTATTCATGATGAGCGCCTCAAAATACGTCAGCTTGCAAGCCTTGAACTGAGTTAGAGGAATGCCCTTTTCGACAGTTATTTTTGGTGGTCAGTTTTTTGAACCTCTATATATTTTCGTTTTCTCGTTCGTCCTTCTTACATTATTTTAAGAACTATTGCGTTTCGGTGCAACTTGATAGGATCCTTTTACACAAATTTCAAGGATCTTTCTGAAATTTGTCGTACACATTAGATCTATCTAGTTGCTGCATTACTTAAAGATTCATAGTTTTTCAATAAACTAACGTTCTCGAAACTTCTGGAAACTCGGCTTTTCCAATTTTGTCGTTTGCGATTGGAAAAGAGGGCATGTAATTCAACTTTTCTAGACTTTCTGTAATTCAATTGAAAATAAATTATGACTCCTTCTGTGAGTGCGCTCTCGACTGTTGTGCCGTTACTGGCACATAAGTTTGCCTGACCATAGTTGGACATCACCACTGAGAGTGCGAAGAACCAAGGGTTCCATACCGCCGCGGTCAGTCATCGTTATACGGCTAACTAAGCTCGATGGGCACTGCTGAGGGCACACGGCTCCGCAAGGCCTAAGTGGTCCAGGCGCCCTGTGAAAAATGATGCATTAATTGATACCTGAATTTTGCGTTCAGATTTTTCTACTGTTTGCATGTAGAAAAAAAGTTTGCATGTTTCAGTCTGAATCCTAGGACCAATGGTATGTATAACCAATCCTTGAAGATAGCAAAAACAGGTTTTTTGCCACGAAGCTTTTTTTCTGGTAGAAACACAGTTTGTTAAGAAATGTAGTTCACACAAATATCTGCATCTTCATGCAATTAATTTCACAATCTTTTTCAAGTGGTTTGATAAGATTAGGAAAGTTAGGCAGATGCGTTTTTTATTGAGAGGCGCCCTCAACGATTTTTATATGTGCAATTGAACATACTTCATTTTCTATTACCTTGATATCTGACAAGTTAATTTTAAACCTGAAATAACTGCACTAAGCGTACCATATATACACGAAAATTTGGAAGAGTGCAACACATTGAAGTGAAAACCACCCCTTATCTAATAAATAAATCTGATGGGTAATATTTATATACTATTGATTTGAGATAATTTTATTAAAGTACCACTCAATTCGTGGTTGTCCCTGGAAATTGCAAAGTAGATCGAGAATGAAGTCGCAGTTGCTATGAAAATAAAATAATAGGACATCAAAATTGGTTCACTATCAAGGTGTCTCTCACCAAGTGCAAGTTTCCATATGGTTTCGTTCTGCTCTGAGTGTAAGTCAAATATAAAGTGAATTGTAACTAACAGTTGTAAGACCTCAATTGAAAAACAGGAATATATCCCATTTTAAATACAGAATTAAGGACAAATATTACTTTTGCCCTCGTCTTGAAGAATTATTCACGATGTGAATATTCAAACAATGATATTAAAGTTTTTTAAATTTGGTATGTATATAGAAGCCGAAACGTTTGTCATATGCGCATATTATCAAGGTTTCATACCATATGTTGATGATTCGAAAACAAAGCACCTTATAGAAAAATTCAATATTTTTTACCTAGATTGGTATTTATTTTAACAATAATAATGAATAACATGTTTGAAAATCTCTTTCCATATTATACGGACTATAATTCATCTTAATTAGATGCAAAAATCACCAATTACCAATCATCACTATTATTCACCATGGTCCAAACTTTTGGTTAAAGCTTTCTGGCCTTTCTACCTTTTCCGTCAAATAATTTTGAAACCAGTAGAGTAATAATAGTAATTATTATCATTCATTAATATCGCTGTGACGGCAGAGTTAATTGAAGCTACAGAATTCCAGTAAGATTTCTTTACACCTCATTTTAGGTCCAAAATGAAATTTTTGTTATTTCCTATACATATGTTTTTAGTAATATACATTTCACGTTCATAAGCATTACAAAATAGAAGTGACGTAAATCCGTGGTGTTGAATTTCGCGCTTGGCGCTCGATAATGCATTTATCTCCCGCTACGCGCTCGGTCTTTGTATTTCCCCCTCATTTGCGCCCAGACCTTTTAAAATTGAAGGTCAAATAATCGACAACTGTTGTTTGGTGATTGTGAGCTCTCTTTTGTTAAAGCTCCTTTGGCTTTAACGAACACATTCTCATCAGGTAACTCGTGCCTCGCACTCGATTTTGTACACAATCTGAACATTTCTACATTACGTTCAACACTATTATATCGAATTTTGATCATATTTATTTATGTATCTCAAGCTGATACTCCTTATTCAGATTTTGCAAAATAATGTCCAAATGTTATTTTTTATGATTACTCCAATATTTGCTCCTTATTTCGCACTAATTTTTATTCTCAGCTACCCTGAAAATTCTATCATTTCAATAATTTTATATTATCACAATTCATAATATGCATTGGCATTGAAACATACGTATTTTCATTGCCTTGTTTTTATAATTATAAAAAAGTGTGCATCCTATACAAAAAATGTTGTAATTATACATTTTATTGCAACATGTGGCGTTTCTCCATAAATTTAATTTGTTTATTTTCAACGTTATTTTTTTATGATTTAAACTGAAAATACGCATACTAGTGAGGAGAGGAGAGGATAGGAGAGGAGAGGAGAGGATAGGAGAGGAGAGTAGCGTAGAGGAGAGGAGAGGAGAGGAGAGGATAGGATTTGAGAGGAGAGGAGAGGAGAGGAGAGGAGAGGAGAGGAGCGTAGAGGAGAGGAGAGGATAGGAGAGGAGAGGAGAGGATAGGAGAGGAGAGTAGCGTAGAGGAGAGGAGAGGAGAGGAGAGTAGCGTGGAGGAGAGGAGAGGAGGAAAAGTTGAAAAAAGGGTAGGGGGCAAAGGAAGAGGATAGTGTAGAAGTTAGGAGACAGGAAGTATCGGCTTGGAAATAAGTGATAGAGAAGTCAGGGGTGGGAAAATGGTAGTGAAAAGGCGGTGTTATGGGATGAAAATTAACGAAAAAGCAGGGACGATATGATCGGATAGGATAGACTAGGATAGAAAGAAGTGGTGAGATAGGTTGAAGTTAGAGTAGGAGTTTTGGGATCAATTTTACTAATTTTTGAATAAAGTGGGGCGATAGGAGAGGGATAAATGGGATGGGAGGAGAGTAAAAGGAGAAGTTAGGATAAGGGTAGTGGTAAGGGAAGAGGAAAGTGTAGAAGTTAGAAGAGAGGAAGTATTGGCGAGGAAGTGAGTGATAGAGAAGTGAGGGGAGGGGAAGTAGTAGTGGGAAGGGTATGTTATGGAATGGAAATTAACGATGAAGCAGGGACAATATGATTAGATAGGACAGAATAGGATAGAAAGAAGTGATGAGATAGGTCTGAGTGAGAGTAGAAGTTTTGGGATCAATCCACTTTTACTAATTTTCTCATGTAATTTTTTTATGTAGTTTAGGAGAAGGGCGATAGGAGAGGGATGCATGGGATTGGACGAGAGTAAAAGGAGAATTGTGGAAAGGAGTAGGGGCAAAGGAAGAGGATAGTGTAGAAGTTAGGAGAGAGGAAGTATCGGCGAGGAAGTGAGCGATAGAAAAGTGAGGAGTGGGGAAGTAGGTGTGGGAAGGGGGTGTTATGGAATGGAAATGAACGAAAAAGCAGGGACGATATGATCGGATAGGACAGACTAGAATAGAAAAAAGTGGTGAGATAGGTTGAAGTGAGAGTAGAAATTTTGGTATCAATCGAATTTTATTATTTTTTTGATGTTGTTCAGAGAAGGGCGATAGGAGAGGGATAAATGGGATGGGAGCAGAGTAAAAGGAGAATTCAGGAAAAGGGTAGGGGTAAGGAAAGGGGATAGTGTAGAAGTTAGAAGAGAGGAAGTATTGGCGAGGCAGTGAGTGATAGAGAAGTGAGGGGAGGGGAAACAGTAGTGGGAAGGGGATGTTATGGGATGGAAATTAACGATGGAGCAGGGACAATATGATAAGATAGGACAGAATAGGATTTAGAGAAATGGTGAGATAGGTCCAAGTGAGAGTAGAAGTTTTGGGATCAATCCACTGTTACTAATTTTCTTATGTAATTTTTTTATGTAGTTTAGGAAAAGGGCGATAGGAGAGGGATGCATGGGATGGGACGAGAGTGAAAGGAGAATTTTGGAAAGGGGTGGTGGCCAAGGAAATAGAATAGTGTAGAAGTTGGGAGAGAGGAAGTATCGGCGAGGAAGTGAGTGATGGAGAAGTGAGGAATGGGAAAGTATAAGTGGGAAGGGGGTGTTATGGGATAGAAATTAACGAAGAAGCAGGGTTGATATGATCAGATAGGACAGAATAGGATAGAGAGAAGTGATAAGATAGGTTGGAGTGAGAGAAGAAGTTTTGGGGTCAATCCACTTTTACTAATTTTTTTATGTAGTTCAGGAGAGGTGCGATAGGATAGGGATAAATGGGATGGGAGGGGATTGAATAAGAAGTTTAGAGAAGGTTAGGTGGCACGGGAAGATAATAGTGTAGAAGTTAAGAGAGGGGAAGTATCGGCTAGGAAGTGAGAAAAAAAGGGAGAGGAGAGGAAGCAGTAGTGGGAAGGGAGTGTTATGTGGTGGAAGTTAACGAAGAAGCAGAAACGATATGATGGGATAGGATAGAATAGGATAGAAAGTGGTGAGATAGGTTGGAGTGAGATTAGAAGTGTTGGAAGGGAGCTTAGGAAACTTTTCGAGAGGGGCGATAGGTGATGGATACATGCTATGGGAGGGGAGAGAAATGAGAACTTTGGAAAAGGGTAGGAGGCAAGGGAAGAGGATAGTGTAAATGTTAGGAGAAAAGAAGTATCAGCGAGGAAGTGGAGAAGGGTAGGTGTTAAAGGGAGAGGATAGTATAGTAGTTAAGGAAGGGGAAGTATCGGCGATGAAACGAATGAGAGAGAAGGGAGGGGTAGAGAAGTAGTAGTAGGAAAGGTGTGTTATGGGATGGCAATTGACGAAGAAGCAGAAACGGTATGATAGTATAGGATGGAATAGGATAGAAAGTGGTGAGATAGGCTGGAGTGAGAGTAGAAGTGTTGGGAGAGACTTCAGGAGAGTTTATGAGAGTTTAGGAGAGGGGCGATTGGAGAGAGATACACGGAATGAGAGGGGAGTTAAAGGAGAAGTTTCTAAAAGAGTAGGGGGCAAGGGAAGAGGATATTATAGAAGTTAGGAGAGCGAAAGCATCGGCAAGTAAGTGAGTGATAGAGAAGTTTTTAAGATGATGCATCCAAATTATAATCTGAGAATGGGAATCTCTGATGTAACAAATACGT
>JAABKJ010007545.1:240036959-240047091 GCA_011634705.1 Andricus grossulariae | reverse complement strand
GAGTGATAGAGAAGTTTTTAAGATGATGCATCCAAATTATAATCTGAGAATGGGAATCTCTGATGTAACAAATACGTGTGAAAAGTGAGGTAAGTAAGAAATGAGGAAAGGAGAATAGCAAGAAGGAGATAAAAAGGGAGACAAGATCGTAAAGAAGAGAGCAAGTGACAGCACGAGGGAAGAGATAGGGGAAGTCGAGAGGGGAAAGGGGAAGAGAAGATCGAGAAGAAAGAAGGAGGGAAGCGAAGTAATATTATTTAACCGTTAAAGTCAGTCCTCGTTAGGCTCTTGCCGATAGAGGCGTGGGTCGTGTCGTCGTATATTAGTTTCGAAACGCCCCCACCGAATCGCACAGTTGATATACCGAGATTAATGCTAGGGTCAAGTGCTCCGAGTCGCGAATCATCCTTGAAAACATGGCTTTTTATCTAGCTGACTCTCACTTCCTTAGGCTAGTTCCGATGCTTCACAACTTCAACAATTAATATTCTCTCTAAATTTCAATCAGTAAAATATAACTGTTAATTAGTAAATTAGATAATTAGTAAAAGTATACTGAATTAGTTAGTAATTACACTCAACTCCCGATATAAGAAGCTCCGTTTCACGATATACCTCGAATATATGTCCTTGATAGTTTCTCGGCGGTGCTCAGTCAAGCGTTACAAACAGCATGAGGGTCGAACTCTGAGCGCATCAGTTGCATCAGGTTGCGTCATGCGTCCAAATCCAACAGAAATCGTTCCTGCGGGACTGCCTGTTTACGTTTTGATTCCTTGGACCTAAATTTATCTTTTTTTGGTAAAAATAAAACAGTTTGGTTGAAAATTAACCAGTTTTGGTTGATGATTCAACCAATTTGTTGAAAATTCGCATTTTTGTGTAGAAAATTTATGTTCCTGGTTGAAATTCATCTTTATGATTAAAAAATTATCTATTTTAATTAAAGATTGATCGTTTCATCAGAAAATTTATAACTTTGGTTGAAAATATAACTATTTTGTTAAAAATTAATTTGTTTTCGTTGAAAATTCTCTTCGTAACTGCATATTGAAATATTTGATTTTTGGTTGACAATTAATATTTTTTAGTTGGAAATACAACTATTTGAATAAAACTTGATCTTTTTTAGTTAAAAAATCATGTATTCTGAAGAAAATTAACTGGTTGTTGAAAATACATTTTTTATTGAAAATTCATTATTTGTCATAAATATTATTAAAATTTATTCAAATTTGCTGAATAATGATATATAAAAATATAATAAAATTGAAAAAATTCATTTTTAAGGTTGAAAATTTATTTTTTTGACTGAAAATTTAACTATTTTATTTTTGGTTTCAAAAGTGATCTGTTTTAGTAGAAAATTCATGTATTATGTTGAAAATTTATCTTTTTTGGTGGAAAATTACATTTTTAGCTGAACATTCAACTACTTGGTAAACAAAATTTTGTTGGTTGAAGATTCATAATTTTAGTTGAAGATTGACTTTTTTGTTCGAAAATTTAACTATGTTTCTGAAAATTCGCTCTTTTTGATGAGATTTTTTTTCTTAGGGTCAAAAAATCTTTTTTTAAAGGAAAAACTCTTTTGTTGAAAGTTTCTCTTTTTGGTTTGAAAATTAGTCTGTTTTTTTTTGTTTGACAATTCAACTAATTTATTGAAAATTCGTTTTTTTTTGCTTTATTCAACTATTCTGTTAAAAATTCTTTTTTTTTTCATTGAAAACTTATGTTTCTAACTGTAAATTAAGGTATTCTATTTTTGTTTGAAAATGTATCTTTTTCATTTGAAAATTCATTCATTTTGTTGAAGAATTGTCTTTTTCTTGTTAAAAATTAATTTTTCTAACCAAAAATTGAAGTATTCTATTTTTCGTTGAAAATGTATCTTTTTCAGTGAAAAATTAATTTAGTTTGTTAAAGATTTATCTTTTTTTCTGTTGAAAATTTATTTTTGCAACTGAAAATTTATTTATTCTATTTTTGGTTAAAAACTTATCTTTTTCAAATGCAAATTCATTTATTTTGTGGAAGATTTATCTTTTTTTGTTGTTGAAAATTTATTTTTCTAACTTATAATTTAAGTATTCTAGTTTTGATTAGAAATTTATCTTTTTCAGTTGAAAAATCATTTATTTTGTTGAAAATTTATCTCTTTTTTTGGTGAAAATTTATTTTTTTTTTACTGAAAATTGAAGTATTATATTATTGGTAGAGGATTTTTCTTATTTAGTTGGAAATTCATGTGCATATTTTGTTGAAAATTTGTCTTTTTTGGTAAAAAAAGAAATCTTTTGGGTTGAAAATTCCCTATTTTACTTAAAATTTAACTATTCTATTTTTTGTGGAAAATATATCTTTTCCACAGAAATTTGATCTTTTTGGTGAAACATTTGTCTATTTGATTGAGAATTCAGATATTTCTTTATAAATTTGTTTTTTGTTTGTTGAATTTTTTGTTTCAACTGCAAATGGAACTATTACATTTTTGGTTAAAAATTTGTCTTTTTTTAGTTGAAAGTTAATGTATTTTGTTGCAATTTTGTAATTTGGTGTAATTTTTTGAATGAAAAATGCTATTTTTGGGTCAAAAATGTAACCATTGAAATAAAAAAAAAAATTATTTGTTGAAGATTCATCATTTTAAACATCAATTTCTTGGTTTAAAAGTTCAACTGATCTGTTAAGAATTCACATTTTTAGTTAAAAATTAACTTTTTTAACTGAAAATTTAATTATTCCATTTTCGCTTGAAAATATATCTATTTTTGGTATTTTTCAGGGCTTTCTTTGGTTTATATTTTTAGGTTGAAATTTCAATTTTTTTAAATAAAAATTCCTGTTTTCGGATTAATATGTCAACTTTTTTTCACAAAATTCGTCCCTTTTGGCTTGAAAATTCGAAATTTCAAATAAGATTTTTTTTCTCATCGCCTACGAAATTTTTTTTTCATTCTACATTCGTATTTTTTGGTTTCATTTAACTATTTTTAATTGAAATTTTTTTTCGGAAATAATCACTATTACGTTTTTTGTTGAGAATTCATTTTTTTGGATAAATATTCATCATTTTCGTTGAAAATGTAACTATTTTGTGAAAAAATTTATTTTAGAATACATTTTCTCAACTAAAAATGTAACTTTTCTGTTTTTGTTATAGAGTTTATATTTTTAATTTATTATTTTTTCATTTTATATTTTATTGATGCTTCCTAGTCGAAAATTCCACTATGTGGTTGAAAATGAATGTATCTTATTGAAAATTCGTCTATTTGGTAGAAAATTAATCTTCTTGGTTAACAATTCATACTTTGTGTTTAGGAATGAAACCGGTGAAAAAATTAATTTTTCTCCAAAAAAAGAGACAAATATTCAACAAAATAAATTAATTTTCAACTCAAAAAGATAAATTTTCAACCAAAAAAAAAAGAAGACAAATCTTCAACAAAATAAATGAATTTTCAACTGAAAAAATACATTTCAAGCCAAAACTAGAATACTTAAATTTTCAAAAAAAAAAAAAAATTTCCAATAAAAAAGAAAATTCTTGCATAAAATAGAATACTGAAATTTTCAGTAAATAAAAATTAATTTTTCTCCTAAGAAACATACAAATCTTCAACAAAATGAATGAATTTTTAACTTGAAAAGATAAATTTTGAACCAAAAATAAAATATTTAAATTTTCAGTCAGGAAAATAAATTTACAACCAAAAAAAAACAGTCAAATCTTCAACAAAATAAATGAATTTTCAACTAAAAAAAATTAATTTTCAACCAAAAATAGAATACTTAAATTTTCAGTTAGGAAAATGAATTTTCGATCAAAGAGAAAAAAAGACAAATCTTCAACAAAATTAATGAATTTTCAACTGAAAATGATACATTTTAAGCCAAAACTAGAATGCTTAAATTTTCAGTTAAAAAAAATAATGTTTCAATAAAAAAAGACAATTCTTACATCAAATAGAATACTGAAATTTGTAGTAAATAAAATTAATTTTTCTCCAAAGAAAGATACAAATCTTCAACAAAATGAATGCATTTTCAACTTGAAAAGATAAATTTTTAACCAAAAATAAAATACTGAAATTTTCAGTCAGGAAAATAAATTTACAAAAAAAAAAACAGACAAATCTTCAACAAAATAAATGAATTTTCAACTAAAGAAGATGAATTTTTTAATCAAAAATAATACCTAAATTTTCAGTTAAAAAAATAAAGTTTCAATAATAAAATATAATTCTTACACAAAATAGAATACTGAAATTTTCAGTAAAAAAAATTAATTTTTCTCCAAAATAGGGGACAAATAATCAACAAAATAAATGAATTTTCAACTGAAAAAGATAAATTTTTAACCAAAAATAGAATAATTAAATTTTCAGTTAGGAAAATAATTTTTTAAGCAAAAAGAAAAAAAGACAAATCTTCAACAAAATACATGAATTTTCTACTAAAAGTATAAATTTTGAACCAAAAATATAATTTTTCAATCAGAAAAATAAATTTTCAACACAAGAAATGAATTCTTTAATTGTATTATAGTTTTAGAATTTATTTCCTAGACATTTGAATAAATTTTAATAATATTTATGACAAATTATGATTTTCCAATAAAAAATGTATATTCAACAAATAGTTAATTTTCTTTAGAATACATGAATTTTCAACTAAAAGAGATCAAGTTTTAATCAAATAGTTGTATTTTCAACTGAAAAATATAAATGTCAACCAAAAATGATATATTTGAATTTACAGTTACAAAAAGAATTTGGAACAAAAAAAAAAATGAATCTTCAACAAAATAGTTACATTTTCAACCAAAGTTATACATTTTTTGATGAAACGATCGAGCTTTAATTAAAATAGATGAATTTTTAACCAAAAAGATGAATTTCAGCCAGAACCATAAATTTTCTACCAAAAAAAATGCGACTTTTCAACTAAAAAAGCTCATATTTCAACAAAAAATGAAATATTCCAATTTTATTTGAAAAATTAAATGTTTAAATAGACAAAAAACGATTTTTTAACAAAGTTGTTAAATCATCAACCAAAAACGATTAATTTTCAACTAAACAGTTGTATTTTCAATCAAAAATGATTAATTTTCAACCAATGAGGGAAATTTTCAAACTCAAAAGATTTTTCAGACAAGAAAGAAAAAAATTTCTGTTTAAAGTTTCAAATATTTTGTTAAAAATTCGTTTTCTCGTTAAATCGTTTTTGTTTAAAATTCCAATATCTGGTTGAAAATGCATCATTGTGGGTTGAGAATAGAACTTTTTCGATAAAGTCCACTTTTTTGTTTGAAATGTAACTATTTTGGAAAATATTTATCTCTTTTGCTTGAAAGTTCATTTATTTGGTTCTTAATGCAATTGTTTGGTTAACAATTAATTACTTGTTCTTGAAAATTCATCTCTTTTGGTAGAAAATCATTTTTGGTTAAAAATTCAACTATTTTGTTGAAAATCCTCCTGTTTCCCTTGTTTAAAGAAATTTCGGGTTATGTTCAGGGACGACCCCAAGTCATGAAAAGTCAGAGAATTTAGAAATTTGAATTTGGCAGTAGTGGGGATTTAACATTAGGTCATCAGGAATTGTTTTTTTTTTTAATCGCAAAACTCAAATTTTGTCTTATGTGGGGAATTCGAAATTGGAATTGTGTAGCAACCCTGAAATATTGAAAGAATAAGTAAGCAGTAGTGGGGATTTATATATTTTTATTGCAAAGCTCAAATGTTGCGTTATGTGGAGAATCACCCATATAAAAAAAACATCCTCACCACAAAATGTGCGTTAGCTTCCAATTTCCATGCAATATTTTCTCTTCCAAGGACATCTCCTAAGACCTTGTACCTTTTGAGTAAAAAAAGTTGTGGGGTCACTTGGAACATTAAATTTTTTGTTGAGAGTAGAAAAATTTGGTGAGGCCCAGCGTGTAAGAGGGCATAAAATGGCGATGTTCCGGACGTCAAGGGAGGCACTTTAGACACACCATGATTCTATGGGATCGGCGTGTGCGCCAGTCATGCCGCCCTCATCAATCTTGTTCGATTATTCCGTGATGGGCGAAAAAAGGAGCGAGCGAAAGGAAACAAAAGGAAGGTGAGTGAGAGGGTCAGGAGGACCTGCAAGAGGGACGAGGTAGTTATAAATGGTCGAGGTGATTTGATTTCTATTAGGCGACGCATTGTTCCCTCCTCGCGGGGAGGCTTATTCGAATTGCGAGCTGGAGGTGCCCAATGCCCATTACTGGCCCCAATTTCCATTTGCCGTATTTCAATCCTAATAATGAATATTAAATACTCAGCATCCGAATCGATCTCATTTCATCGTTCATCTGTACATTGTATTTTCTATTGTATGTCCTTACACTCCGCCATTGGGTACGGTACAGTGATTGGCCACTCAAGGAATATTTCCAGTTTAAAGATTTGTGAAAAAAAAATAATGAGGGGTCGTCCATAAAGAAATTACCAATTGCTATTTGTGTCCTTTCACTCCGCCATTGGGTACGGTACAGTGATTGGCCACTTGAGGAATATTCCCGATTTAACAATTTGTAAAAAAGCACCATAGGGGTTTGTCCATAAACTATATTACCAATTCCTATGTATGTCCTTTCACTCCTCTGACATTGGGTACGGTACAGTGATTTACCACTCAAGGAATATTTCCGATTTAAAGATTGGTAAAAAACACTATAATTAGCGACTGAAGGAATATTTCCGATTTAACAATTTGTAAAAGAAAACACTATAGGGTTTCGTCCATAAACTATATTACGAATTTCTATGTATGTCTTTTCACTCCTCTGACATTGGGTACGGTACAGTGATTAGCTACTCAAAGAATATTTCCGATTTGAAGATTTGTAAAAAAAGACACTATAAGGGGTCGTCCATTAACTAATTACCAATTTCTATTTATGTCCTTTCACTCCGCCATTGGGTACGATACAGTGATTAGACACTTAAGGAATCATTAAAATTTAAACATTTGTGAAAAAAAACTATAAGGGGTCGTCCATAAACAAATTACCAATTCTATGTTTTCAGTTTCTATTGTATGTCGAGCCTTTCACTCTCCGCCATAGGGTACGGTAAAGTGATTGGCCACTTAAGGAATTCTTCGGGTTTAACAATATGCAAAAAAACACTATAAGGGGCCCTCCATAAACTACATTACAAATTACTATGTATGTCATTCCACTCCTCCGCCATTGGGTACGGTGAGCGATTGGCCACTTGATGATTATTTCCGATTTAACAATTTGTAAGAAAAAACTATAGGGTTTCGTCCATAAACTATGTCACGAATTTCTAAGTATGTCTTTTCACTCCTCTGACATTGGGTACGGTACAGTGATTGGCCTCTCAAGGAATATTTCCGATTTGAAGATTTGTAAAAAATAGACACTATAAGGGGTCGTCCATAAACAAATGACCGATTTCTATTTATGTCCTTTCACTCCGCCATTGGGTACGGTACAGTGATTGGCCTCTCAAGGAATATTTGCGATTTGAAGATTTGTAAAAAATAGACACTATAAGGGGTCGTCCATTAACAAATGACCGATTTCTATTTATGTCCTTTCACTCCGCCATTGGGTACGTTACAGTGATTAGCCACTTAAGGAATTTTTCCACTTTAAAGATTTTTGAAAAAAAAAACTATAAGGGGTCGTCCGTTAACAAATTACCAATTTTGTGTTTTCAGTTTCTATTGTATGTCGAGCCTTTCACTCTCCGCCATAGGGTACCATACAGTAATTGTCCACTTAAGGAATTCTTCCAGTTTAACAAGTTGTAAAAAAAAACACTATTAGAGGTCATCAATAAACTACATGACCAATTTTTGTCTATAATTGGCGTTTCTATTGTTTGTCAAGAATTTCGCTCACCGCCATAGGGTGCGGTAAAGTGATTGGCTACTTGAGGAATTCCTCCGGGTTTAACAATTTGTAAAAAAAACACTATGAGGGGTCATTCATAAACTACATGACCAATTTTGGTCTATAATTTGCGTTTCTATTGTTTTAAAAAATTTTACTCACCGCCATTGGGTACGGTAAGTGATTCGACACTCAAGGGATTCTTCCGGTTTTAACAATTTGTAAAAAACACTATGAGGGGTCATCCATAAACTACATGACCAATTTTGGTCTATAAATTGCGTTTCTATTGTTTGACAAGAATTTCACTCACCGCTATAGGGTACGGTAAAGTTGGCCACTTGAGGAATTCTTCCGATTTAACAATTTGCAAGAAAAAACACTATAAGGGGTCCTCCATAAACTACATTACCAATTCCTATGCATGTCCTTTCACTCCTCTGACATTGGGTACGGTACAGTGATTGGCCACTTAAGGAATTTTTCCGATTTAAAGATTGCTAAAAAACACTATAAGTGGTCGTCCATAAACTACATTACCAATGTTGTGCGCTTGTAGTTTCTATTGTATGTCAAGCCTTTCACTCTCCGCCATAGGGTACCGTACAGTGATTGTCCATTTTAGGAATTCTTCCGGTTTACAATTTTTTTTAAAACACTTCAAGAGGTCGTTCATCAACTACATTACCCATTTTGGTTTATAATTTGTAGTTTCTATTGTTGGTCAAGAATTTCACTGACCGCCATTGGGTACGGTAAGTGATTGGACACTTAAGGAATTCTTCTGGTTCATTTCCCGTATTTATATCCAAAATATGAATATTGAATACACTGGACATCTGAATTGATCTCATTTCATCGTCCATTTATAATCTATACATTGCAGTTTCTATTGCATGTGAAGACTTTTACTCTCTGCCATAGGGTACGGTAAAGTGATTGGCTACTAGGGTGGTCCAAAAATTTTGTTTCTCGAATTTTTATGAAGCCAGGAAATTTTTTCAAATCCACGGAAAAATAAATTAATTTTTTAATGATATTCAGAGGGGCGCAAGCCCCATGAAGTTCAACATGTATTTCCCATAAGAGAAAAAGACGTTTTTGTAAATTTTATTCAGAAACCTCAATATTAGCTGAATCTAGTTGAAACTCAACACTTCTATTTTTAATTAGCCATAGAATATGAATGAAATATTAGTTTTTGAATATCACCCTCATAAGTCGGTTTTATAGGGTCCCAAAAAAACCCCATTAGTGAAAAAATGGGGTTTGCGAGTTTTTAGCGCAATTTATGATTTTTTTGCGGTTTTTTTTAGTGCAAATTGTTTCTGATACATGAAACAGTACTTGATACTGATAATTATATGTTTACGGTTATTTTTGAAATTTGTAACTTTTTGTTCACGTTTCACTTGGAGTGAGTTAATATTTCATTTGCCATAGAAAAAATAATTGTTTAAACAATTTATTATTATTGTTAACAATATTATCTTTAAATAATGCTGGAATTTGCAGTTTTTTCTCAAATTTTCAACTTTTTGTTCACTTTTCACTTGGAGTGAGTTAATTTTTCATGCAATATAAATTAATTATTAATTATCAATCATTAATAATAATATCATTAATTATTACCTCACTAAGTGAAAAGTAAACAAAAAATTTGAGAGTTCAGAAAAAAACGCAACTTTTTATCACTTATCTAAGAGAAGATAGTTATGAACAATTATAAATTGTTTAAACAACTTTTTTTGTTGAGATGAATTGTTCATTACTTTACTAAGTGAAAAGTGGGTAGAAAGTTGAAAAAATTCAGAAAAAATCCGCAACTATATTGCATTAATAAAGAAGAAGATAGTTATAAACAATAATGATTTGTTTAAATAATAATTTTTCCTGAATTAAATTAATTAATAATTCACCCTATGTGAAAAGTAGACAAATAGTTGTAAATTTTAGAAAAAAACCGCAAGTTTCTAGTAATATTCAAATTAAATGTTATTAATATTAAAAATAAATCGTTCGAACAAAAAAATGGTGTTAACTTTAATTCATTATTAAACTCACTTTAAGTGAAAAGTGAACAAACAGTTGAAAATTTCAGAAAATCTGCAATTTTCTAGCATCATTAAAAAAATCGTTAGAAAGTTTTTCCCATTAACAATAATAAATGTTTGAACAATTATGCTTGTTTACATAAATGAACCGTTACCTCTCTCTCATAAAAAA